>JAAALK010000079.1:49363607-49563089 GCA_019279435.1 Zizania palustris
CGAACCGCGTCATGGTGAGGTGGACGCCTCCGCGCGCGGGCTACTTCAAGCTCAACTTCGACGGATCGGTATACCGCGACGGATCTGGCCGGGCGAGCATCGGCGGCGCCATCCGCGGCCCCGACGGCCGCGTCGTCCTCGCCTTCGCCGAGACGACCGAGCACTCGACGGTCGGCGTGGTGGAGGCCCGAGCGCTGATCCGCGGGCTACGCCTCGCACTGGCGTGCTCCGTGCAGAGGCTGGTGGTCGAGGGCGACGACCTCGTGCTGGTGCAGCTGCTGCGCGGCGAGAAGACGCAGACGCGGATTCCGGCCGCGATGCGCGACGAGATTCTTGGGCTCCTCGGCCGCTTCGCCGGGAGCGAGGTGCAGCACATCTACCGGGAAGGCAACCAGGTGGCGCACGTCCTCTGCCGCCAAGCTTACGTGTATCCAGGAGTATGGGCCGGTGGCCTCGTGTCACCGGCCGTCAAGGAGAAGGTCGACGAAGATCGCCGCGGAGTGGCTCACGAGCGGCTACGCAAGCAGCAGGCAAGTCAATTGGCATGATGAGACCATCAAGGAATCCAAGACGCACGCGCGACGACATTCGGCGGCGCAAGATTAGCATCGGCCGGAGTTTGCGAACACGGCGATCGGCTCAACACGGCGAACGTACTGAAATTTCCGATCAAGTCGCAATGGCGAATCGAAGGTTTCCACATTGTAAATTGTACCCATCAATTGATCATTAACATTATTGATGTATTGTTGAACACGCATCTTGTTTCAATAAAGATTATTTTTCCAGACAAAAAGAGATCAATGCATCTATAAACTTTTATGTCCCGTGAGGAGTTAGGGTTATCGGCTTATCAGAAATTTCCTTGTTGCCGCAGAACACGCTTACATTAATTCATGTCACTTGATCATCGCGTTCAGCCAATTTTGCCTCGTCCGGAATCTGCAGTCTTGCATGGTGGCTCCTGGCCGTTTACGTGAGATTGCATGATTTATCCACTTGTTATTGGGACATCATTGGAATTGCTTCAGTCTAGGCATCAGGACGTTTAGGACGCGAGCTCTCCTACGCGGTAGGACGGCGTGGACTAGCGCGCGGCACGGTGGTTATCGGGCTTAGTCGGCAATCCAACAAATTGTTTTTTAAAATTATATAATTTTATTCGAAGCTGTATTACTGGTACACACGATATCAAAAATTTATAAAAATATTTGTTTGTCAGTAGACAACGCGTCGAAAGAGTCTCTATCGGCACTTCATTTGCCAATAGAGGCTCCGTCACACTATACGACCTCTATCGGTAGATAAACTGCTGCCAATTTTTCTTTATAAAAAAAGAAATGGCCCGTCCATCACCCACCTACGTGGTCCCTGTGTCATTCCGCTTCGTTCGCCGTGTGTGCCAACCACTCTCCAACCAAGCAGGAGCACTGTTTGATTTCAAGAAGCAAAATGTGTTGATGGGAGGGGAAGCGTTGTCGGAGTATGCATTTGTAGTGTACGGCTAGCCTTATTGGTTAGCTATGAACCTGTGTATATTTGAGAAGTCGAAAGACTTCATAGAGAGAAGGTGAGAATTCAACCCTAGGAAGAGAGACAAATTGAGTCGTTAAAAGACCATGTTAATTGTTGCGCCGCGAGAATATTCAACTCTAGGCAATTAAACTGCACTACGGGGATGCGACCCAATCAACCGAAGTGGAAGGGGGCGGTCGAACCGGCCAAGGCGGGCCGGTCATACCGGGTATAGACTGTCAATCAGACCATTGGGCATGAAGAAGACGTAGTCGGGCCGACTGCAAGCTAGCGGTCAGACTGGCCAAGTAATGTAGGTCAGATCGACGCGTGCCAGCATGGCCTAATCAAACTGTCTGTATACCGTTGGTCAGACCGAAGAAGTGGACGTTGGTCGCCTTGAGTCACCGGCACGCGCGATGACGCTGCCAGCATGGTCCGGTCAGACCAATAGGTAGCCGTCGGTCATACCGACAATTAGGGTAAAGACGATCCTGGTACTCTGGCGACCGTCTTATTAGTGATGGCATAGTGCAGAAGTCCTTGATGATGAAGATGAACCCATTGCTTCCAGCAAAACACCAAATATAAATAGCAATTCAGCCTAGAGACCGAATTACCAAAAGTAACCAATAAAAACCCATTACGGGGTGAAATGGAAGGTTTTCAGATCAAACCCACAAAGAATTCTTGATAACGTGGTGAAGTACGGACAGTTTTCGAATCAAAGTAACAAAGGGCTACTGCTGGAGTAAAAGAGTAATGCTAGGGCAAAAGGTAGAGAGGAAATAGTAGATTGAAATAAAAGAATGATTCCATTAGATAGATTGGATTGTATATCCCCCTTTGAATCGGCGTGCCCATATATTTATAGCGAGTGGTATTGTCGTCCTTGAGCTTAACTACTACTTTAATTTTATTATGAGATGAGTCCAGGTCGTTAAAAATAAATTAGAGATAAAACATCTCGAGATTAATCATAATTGGCCCGGACTCGAACATGTCGGTCAGACCAGCGTTATGTAGCCAGTTAGACCGAACTGTGGCCGGTCAGACCGGACCGTGTCTGGAAAAATACACATTTTTTGCCAAATTACCAATTTTGACAATTTTATCCATTAGTGCCAAATTTGGGTGTCAACACATGCCCCCTACCTTTTGGCGAACTTGCAAGCCAATTTTGCCTCGTCCGGAATCTGCAGTCTTGCATGGTGGCTCCTGGCCGTTTACGTGAGATTGCATGATTTATCCACTTGTTATTGGGACATCATTGGAATTGCTTCAGTCTAGGCATCAGGACGTTTAGGACGCGAGCTCTCCTACGCGGTAGGACGGCGTGGCCTAGCGCGCGGCACGGTGGTTATCGGGCTTAGTCGGCAATCCAACAAATTGTTTTTTAAATAATATAATTTTATTCAAAGTTGTATTACTGGTACACACGATTTCAAAAATTTACAAAAATATTTGTTTGTCAGTAGACAACGCGTCGAAAGAGTCTCTATCGGCACTTTGTTTGCCAATAGAGGCTCCGTCACACTATGCGACCTCTATCGGTAGATAAACTGCTGCCAAATTTTCTTTATAAAAAATAAATGCGCCCGTCCATCACCCACCTACGTGGTCCATGTGTCATTCCGCTTCGTTCGCCATGTGTGCCGACCACTCTCCAACAAAGCAGGAGCACTGTTTGATTTCAAGAAGCAAAATGTGTTGATGGGAGGGAAAGCATTGTCGGAGTATGCATTTGTAGTGTACGGCTAGCCTTAGTGGTTAGCTACGAACCTGTGTATATTTGGGAAGTCGAAAGACTTCATAGAGAGAAGGTGAGAATTCAATCCTAGGAAGAGAGACAAATTGAGTCGTTAAAAGACCATGTTAATTGTTGCGCCGCGAGAATATACCATGAGGAGGTAGTCTCGCTCTATGGATAAAATTGACATGCATGGTGGCTTGAGAAAAGATAAAGAATATTGTTGATGAGTATCACAAGAATTGACGGAGAAGGTTTGGTTGTAAGATGAGTTGAAACGATTGAAAAGAAAAAAAAGGTTTCTTTGAAAATGCTAGGTTCGCCTATTCGGCTTTGATCAAAACAACTTTACGTTTCCATTTTAGATTAAAGTTGAGAACCGCAATCCCAAAAGTATACTTAGAATTTTCTTGCATGCTTGTTAAAATAAACCCTAGGCCATCCTTGAATCCCGGTTGCATATATAATAAAACTTATGGGACTTATTGTGTACTTTTGTACTCACTCCTCCATTATCCTGATTATGAAGGCATCAAAGAGGAAGACTGCGAACAAGATGGTGAAGATGTCGAAGAAGAAGAGTACCACAAAGATTAGATTTCCAGTCCTAGTTCCCAACTAGGAGTAAAATGTTTAAATAAAGATGCTGGTTTCCGTTGTATGAACTCTAATGTATTGAACATTTAGCCGTGATGTATGCCTCATACGGTTTTGATAAAAAATTTGCTTCTAAAGTGTTGTCATAACTACCGACAATATGAATTGGCATCTGCATTAAGGTGAATTTTGTTGTCAAGTGACCCTCTATCTCGTATTAGTCCAGTCTATACGAGACATGGTATATATTACACATATGCTATCGTGAGAGAAGCCGACTTTTATGGCGCTATACCTTTCCTTTGGCAGATGACCATCAACGTCATGGCATGTGCATCTATTTAGACCTTCGTCATCACCGACAACAAGGTATATGCATCAATTTCACACAAATGTTCATACGCTCAATTGTCTAAATCAAATATTTTTCAAGAAAAAGTGTGATCGACAAAATGCATGGTTACATGCATTTCTGTTAACGCTAAAATCGGCTGACCAAGCGCCAATCAATACCGACGTCAGTTTGGTGATCCAAAAGTGCGTATACACATAAGGGTGGCCCACCAAACGTCACACGACGCTGACGCCGCGTTCCGACGACCCTTGAACGTGACAAGGGGATACAGGGGTGGAGTCGCTAGGCGATTAAACTGCACTACGGGGATGCGACCCAATCAACCAAAGTGGAAGGGGGCGGTCGGACCGGCCAAGGCGGGCTGGTCAGACCGGGTATAGACTAACGATCAGACCATCGGGCATGAAGAATACGTAGTCGGGCCAACTGCAAGCTGGCGGTCAGACTGGCCAAGTAATGTAGGTCAGATCGACGTGTGCCAGCATGACCCGGTCAAACTGTCTGTTTACCGTTGGTCAGACCGAAGCGGTGGACGTTGGTTACCTTGAGTCGCCGGCGCAAAGAATTCATGATAACGTGGCGAAGTACGGACAATTTTCGAATCAAAGTGACAAAGGGCTACTGCTGGAGTAAAAGAATAATGCTAGGGAAAAAGGTAGAGAGGAAATAGTAGATTGAAATAAAAGAACGATTCCATTAGATAGATTGGATTGTAGATCCCCCTTTGCATCGGCATGCCCATATATTTATAGCGAGTGGTATTGTCGTCCTTGGGCTTAACTCCTACTTTAATTTGATTATGAGATGAGTCCAAGTCGTTAAAAATCAATTAGAGATAAAACATCCCAAGATTAATCATAATTGGCCCGGACTCGGACATGTCGGTCAGACCAGCGTTATGTAGCCAGTTAGACCGAACTGTGGCCTGTCAGATCGGACCGTGTCAGGAAAAATACACATTTTTTTACCAAATTACCAATTTTGACAATTTTATCCATTAGTGCCAAATATGGGAGTCAACACATGCCCCCTACCTTTTGGCGAACATGCAAGCCAAAAGCACAATCTCTCAGGGCTAAGGACAATCACTACTATTGGCCATACGATTTCTCAAGTGCTTTACTAGGTCCTTAAGAAACACTCGCCATTTGTTCATCAACCAAATCTTCCATCTCATGACTTAGAAGACCTGAATTCTTGTGGATGATTTGCATAACTCAATATAGGCCCTGTTTGGGAATGCTCTGCTCCACATTTTATAGCTCTGCTCCACAAATTTTAGTGAAACAAGTTCAGATCTGTGGATCTGCGAACAATACAGATCCATGACTCCACTCCACGTTTTTTGTGGAGAATCTTAGGAGGTGCTCTGCGTATTCAGTTTTTCAAACAAAACGTTGAGTTCATGGTAATTTACCCACCAATGCCATTATAAACTTACTGGTTTACTTTTTTAGTTTCTATTTAATACTTTTTCATGTAGTACTACCTACATTAACTTTTAAATCACATCGTTAACTTTTATCACAAACTTTGACCATTTGTCATATTCATTTTTTTGAAATATCATTTATTTTGTTATAATTTGTTTTATTATTGAAGGTACTTTGAGTATAACTTATATTTTTGCATATTTGCATAATTTTTTTTGAATAAGACGAATGATCAAAGTTTGTGATAAAAGTCAACAACATCATTTAAAAGTTAATTTGGGAAGTACTAAGTTAATATATTCCACATAATAGACATGAAAAATAATATAATTAGAGATTAATGAATAAACTCCGGGGTAAAATAGTATATTCCTACTAAATTCTACCATTCTTGAATCTAAATCCCCTCTACAAGCTAAACAAGTGCAAGTACTCCATAGTGACCGATAGGTAGTCATCGGTCAGACCGACCGGTAGCCGTCTATCAGACCGACAATTAGGGAAAAAATGATCCCGGGACTCTAGTGACTGTCTTGTTGGTGATGGCACGGTGCAAAAGTCCTTGATGATGAAGATGAATCCTTTGGCTCCCGCAAAACACCAAATATCAATAGCAATTTGGCCTAGCGACCAAATTACAAAAAGTAACCGATAAAAACCCATTACGGGGTGAAACGGAAGGTTTTCGGATCAAACCGACAAAGAACTCGCGATAACGTGGTGAAGTATGGATAATTTGTGAATCAAACTGACAAAGGGATACTGCTAGAGTAAAGGAATAATGCTAGGGTAAAAGGTAGAGAGGAAATAGTAGATTGAAATAAAATAACGATTCCATCAGGTAGATTGGATAGTAGATCCCCTTTGAATCAGCCTTGCTCCTATATTTATACGGGGTGATCTTGTCGTCCTTGGGCTTAACTCCTACTCTAATTTGATTATGAGATGAGTCTAAATCGTTAAAAATCAATTAGAGATAAAACATTCCGAGATTAATCGTAATTGGCTCAGACTCGGACATGTCGGTCAGACCGACATTATTGGGCTGGTCAGACCGGCCTATGCCAGGAAAAATACACATTTTCGGTCAAATTACCAATTTTGACAATTTTAGTCATTAGTGCCAAATTTGGGTGTCAACAATTTCCATTGAAACATCAAACAAATGGGTGAATTTATAGTGCGACTTTTGACATGAAACTACAAACAATGTACTTATCGTTAACCATGGTAATTTTCAATCGGATACATGCAAATGTGATTATCTATCTATTCTTTGAATTTCATTAGAAATTTGTTTCAGTTGAATTCCCAAACATAATTTGCATGAAAATAAGTTAATGTTGAATCAGATAAATGAATCTCGTATACTTAGTTTGGCATCTCCAACTTAATTATCAAGTTGTAACATTCAACTCTATTATATAAGAGGTTTCTGATGATATATACCGCATCTATATGTATTATGATCTTTTGTTACTTAGGGGCATGTCCGCCATCCATGCTGTGTTCATTACGCTTATCTCGTTATACGACTCATACTTATTTTTTTATTGAGTCTATTCTTCGATCAACAGGATGGAGCAGTAATATATGCAAGTTCAAGGCTCTCAAATTTTACACTAGGAGTATGCATATGCTGCTACTTTATCTTTTGAAAATAGACTAGTATAGTTGATTACATTATCATGTTTCTTAGGTATCTATAGTTCAGTTCATGAAAATAACTTTCCAAGCAGCAAGAATATAATTTGAGTATTATTATTACCATATTATGATAGGTATAATAACACCATGATTATATGCTACTTGTCATAACTAATAATGCATGCATAAAGTAATTGGTTTTTTCTTTTACATAAAGCCTACTAAATAAATTACACTTTCCCTATAGGGAAATTAATTGAAAACTCTCGTGTAAAGAACAAGTAAGCAGGATTACGGGGCAAGCATGTTGAGATTTGAATAAATCGATTAAAATTTTTTAATATAATTTGAATTTTTAGCCTAGTATAATATCCACACGAGTCCACCAATACATCCCTTAGATATAAAACTTTAGAAAATCTAGTAGGTTAATGTTTTCTCCTCCTGTTTATTATATTTTTTTGTGACTGCACTGTTTCTAAAGGCTAGACAGTTTCACTTCTTTCTTTCTGATTGTTGCCATTAATACTTCAATTCTCTCTGTTATCCCTAGTGGTCGATTACATGATTATTTTCATTTATTTTTTTTCTAATTTGTAAGTTACACATAAGCATAAGATTGCTTACCTACTATGTTAATAATCACTCTATCTACTATATCGTAAAAGAAAAGACTATTTATTAATAAAATAAATATTACACAAGAGATTACATAATTCTTTAGGTGAGTATTTTTACTTATTTTACTCTCACACTATTCAATTGGCAAGGAGGGAAGGGTGCCTTTATTTATAGATTTACAAGACCGTCGGATGATTGACATGTGACAACATATGAGCTATTAAATTCATCTACAGCAGCCGCTTCCCCTGCATCCACCGGCGTCGCTCTGCTACTACGTTCTACGACAGCCGATTCACATTCACCGCCGGCCGCCGCTCTGTCCCAGCTCCGTGCTCTCCTCTTCTTCACCGTCGTTCCAGCCGAACCGCGTCATGGTGAGGTGGACGCCTCCGCGCGCGGGCTACTTCAAGCTCAACTTCGACGGATCGGTATACCGCGACGGATCTGGCCGGGCGAGCATCGGCGGCGCCATCCGCGGCCCCGACGGCCGCGTCGTCCTCGCCTTCGCCGAGACGACCGAGCACTCGACGGTCGGCGTGGTGGAGGCCCGAGCGCTGATCCGCGGGCTACGCCTCGCACTGGCGTGCTCCGTGCAGAGGCTGGTGGTCGAGGGCGACGACCTCGTGCTGGTGCAGCTGCTGCGCGGCGAGAAGACGCAGACGCGGATTCCGGCCGCGATGCGCGACGAGATTCTTGGGCTCCTCGGCCGCTTCGCCGGGAGCGAGGTGCAGCACATCTACCGGGAAGGCAACCAGGTGGCGCACGTCCTCTGCCGCCAAGCTTACGTGTATCCAGGAGTATGGGCCGGTGGCCTCGTGTCACCGGCCGTCAAGGAGAAGGTCGACGAAGATCGCCGCGGAGTGGCTCACGAGCGGCTACGCAAGCAGCAGGCAAGTCAATTGGCATGATGAGACCATCAAGGAATCCAAGACGCACGCGCGACGACATTCGGCGGCGCAAGATTAGCATCGGCCGGAGTTTGCGAACACGGCGATCGGCTCAACACGGCGAACGTACTGAAATTTCCGATCAAGTCGCAATGGCGAATCGAAGGTTTCCACATTGTAAATTGTACCCATCAATTGATCATTAACATTATTGATGTATTGTTGAACACGCATCTTGTTTCAATAAAGATTATTTTTCCAGACAAAAAGAGATCAATGCATCTATAAACTTTTATGTCCCGTGAGGAGTTAGGGTTATCGGCTTATCAGAAATTTCCTTGTTGCCGCAGAACACGCTTACATTAATTCATGTCACTTGATCATCGCGTTCAGCCAATTTTGCCTCGTCCGGAATCTGCAGTCTTGCATGGTGGCTCCTGGCCGTTTACGTGAGATTGCATGATTTATCCACTTGTTATTGGGACATCATTGGAATTGCTTCAGTCTAGGCATCAGGACGTTTAGGACGCGAGCTCTCCTACGCGGTAGGACGGCGTGGCCTAGCGCGCGGCACGGTGGTTATCGGGCTTAGTCGGCAATCCAACAAATTGTTTTTTAAAATTATATAATTTTATTCGAAGCTGTATTACTGGTACACACGATATCAAAAAATTATAAAAATATTTGTTTGTCAGTAGACAACGCGTCGAAAGAGTCTCTATCGGCACTTCGTTTGCCAATAGAGGCTCCGTCACACTATACGACCTCTATCGGTAGATAAACTGCTGCCAAATTTTCTTTATAAAAAATAAATGCGCCCGTCCATCACCCACATACGTGGTCCTTTGTCGCGCCCGCGTTTCCCCCTGGCCACTGGCCGTGTCCAGGCGTGCGCCCGAGCCGTCGCTCGTGGCTGTGCGCCTGCGCCGCGCCGCGTCCGCCGCTCGTGGCCATGCGCCGCGTCCCGCCGCGCGCGTCGCGCAACGTCACGTCACCACGACACGCCGCGCCCGATGCCGTACGCCGCTCACGCCATCCACGTCCTCGCCTCGCCCCGCCCGTACCGCCCCCGTCAGCCACACCGCACGCCCATGTGTGACATCCTAATTTTCAGACTGTTTTAAAACTTTTAATTTGGATAAAATGCTAATTGCAAAATTGTGGTTTCTTGTCAACTTATGGTTGCTGGTGCCAAAAATAAATCCAAAAAGAAGACTCAATCTAATTCCAAACCAAAAATAGTACTCGACTACTTCCGAATTATCCTTTGACTATACCAAATTATGCCAAACCACTCATCAAATCTGAAAATCACTATTTATCATCCGATCATTTCATTTTGAAATATTAAAACTTCCTCCAATCTAATTACCTGACGCAACCGTTGATTCTAAATATTTCACTCCAAACAAATTTTATCTCTAGTCTAAGAGTACTATTTTTTTAAACCGACAAACAATTCACGTGATTTAATTCTAAAACCAATCTCCAAATCAAATTATAAATCAACTCAAGAAACATTCATTACTTTTACGCCGAAATTATTGATCATGAACTAAAAATACTATTCAGAATATAATTCTCTATTCAATATCCGAAAATATTATTCATCTTCTAACAAATGATTCTAATCCTGAAATCATCCGTTTTTCATCTAAACAACTTTGTCTCGGTCCTTAATAAAAAAAATATATCATATTTAAAACTTATTTTCCAAACATTTTTCTCGGAATTTCACAAGCGTCGTTTACAAACTTTTTATCTATTATTATTTATTTATTTATTAAAAAAACAATTCTTTCACTCCAAAAAAACTCATGTTTTTTTCTCTCGTTGGCTTTCACTTGGCCGCACGCCAGCCAGCGCAGGCCACGCGCTCGCGCTCGCGCTCGCGCTCGCGCTCGCGCTCCGCGCCGGCCGCACGCTTCGCCTCGTGCCGCCATCTCGCCCTGCCGTTCCTGCCCTCGTACTCGCGCCAGCGTCGCCATGTCCGCGCTCGCGCCTGCTCGCCGTCACGCACAGCCCCGCGCCGAACCACTCCAAGCTACGCCCGCGTCGCCCAGACCACTCCCTCGTGCCAAGCCACACGTCCCCAGGCCCGAATTGCACTCGCGCCCGCGTCGCGCCCCGTTTCGCGTCACTAGCCCGTGCCGCCGCCGTACGCCGGAGCACCGCACGGACCAACGGGGATTTCCCCCCACCACCATACCGTTGACATTGCTCCCTGTGCTGTCGCCTCCAACAACTCCCACCCATGCCCGACGTGCTCCGTTCGGTCACCATCGAGCCGCACGTCGCCGCCCATAACGCTGCGCAAATAAAATGGCCCGAGCTCCCATGGTTGTGCACACCTCCCTCAGTCACTCCCCATCATCCTCAAAAGCTCGCCGGAGCGCCTGTATCAGTGGTTCGCCGGAATTCCTCTGGACCGGACCACTGTCGCCCTCGGTAAGACCCAAGTTGTTCCTCTCCGCTGCTCCATTTCTAGAGTCCATGACCGGAACATAATCCCTATACTCCGTTCTACCCAATTCTGTAGCTAATTTCGTTGGACCACGCTTCCTCGCAAAACTCCCAAAATCGCCACCGTCCCCGTCGTCCTCTACTCCGTCGACCCGAGGTAACACCGTCCTCCAATTCCTTGAACCATTAGCATGTTATAGCAGTGGTGATTACGTTCACGCATCTCCCTTGGTCTTTTATCCACTATAGCTCAACGTCGATGATCTACCTCGCCACCGCCTTAGGTCTCTCGTCGCTAGCCATTTCAGTAAGGTTCTATCACTATCAGATAGCCCCAGGCACTCTACATGACCTTTAATCTGCTGAAAACTCCCTCCGATTGTCGCCCAAGCCGTCTCATATTGTTCTGCACCGGCCATTCCGTCTTTTATCCCCTTTCTGATTATGGCTAGACCATAGCTCCAATTGGAAATCCAACCGTCTAGTATGTTCCTAATAATATGTAGAATATACAGTTAAAATTTGGGGTCAATCGGAGTTAAAATGGAGAAGTTATGCCCTAGAGAATTTTCAGTCGTCCACATCGTCTTCTTCCTCCAGCCATGCGCAGGGTACCCTGTTCTGTGCCTCTGTCCTCTGGGGCCCGCGAGTCAATCACTCGTTGCGCCTGTGCCGCTGGTCTTTCGGTCCCACGCGTCGGCGACACACGTGCCGGGCCCGCCTGGCAGTCGCTGCGGGGGAACCGCACCAGCACCCTGCGGTCTGCGCCCACAGCACGCCCGATCTAATGGGCTGGTTTGGCCGGCCCATATGCACAGTGTCATTTTCTATTTTCTGAGAATATAAATCTGCCTGGCCCATTTAAACAGTGCAATTTCATCTTTTCAGGAGACAGAAAATATTCCAAAAATCTTAGAAAATTCATCTTAACTACGATCAACTCCGTTCAAGTTCCTAAAAATTTATATAATTCCAAACTTTATTTTGGCCCCACTAAAAATAATATTAGAATATTTCTTGTATGTTTATTTATTTTTATTGTTTCTTATGAAGTCCCTGCTTCGGAAGACGAGTCAAGACGTTAACTTGAAGACCTTCGTTTTGACCGTGAGTACTTAATGACCTAAGGCAAGTTCCTTTCCTTTGAACATGTTGATACCAATTGATTTAAAATTAAACTTGCTATATGAAAAATAGGACACACGCACACATACACTTTTCATTATGACATCGCCTGTGCGATTAAGTCAAGTAAAACCTAAAAGTTGTTGCACCTAGCCTTCCTTGATGTTGTGCGTGTATGCCTTGATAACCTTGATGATGAATACAACTTACCCTAGCAATATGGTAGGTTGTGTGAAATCAATATTCATTTTTAAAACATTGTTTCATACTTGCAAATACTCATGCTGGATATGTGTGATGATGGAATGATTGCGTGGGGAATGAAAATTGGGATTTGATAAAGTATTTTTGAAAGCGGTACAAGGTACCAAAAATGTGGAAACAAAAATGGGAAAATGAGGGATTTGTGAATGAAAGTTCGTTATGCGGAAAAGCGGCCTATGTGGCGCGATTTCACATAACATTAAGGACAGCCTTGGGGAGCAACATCTTGCACCACTATCATGCAACCTCACGGGTATTATGGCTCTGCCCCTGGTTTTGAATTAGTAGGCTTGGGATGGACTGCTCCTGCGGAGGACGTGGAATCACGATGGGGTGCTCGGGGGAAAGTGAGTGTGCCCAGAAGTGGCGTTATGAGAAAAAGAGATGGTGGAGGGCACCTCGGATTCCTAAAGGAAAAAGGGGGTCGTGGACCCATGATCCTTGGTGGTAGACCCGTTCTGACAGCAGTGCGGTATCCTTAGTCCGCTTCGAATGGACCTTGTCACGATTGTCATTCTGTAGACGGGCAGTAGTGATAACAGGTGTCGTGAGGGTAAAGAGTACACCTTCAGCTGAAGTAAATCTGTTCGAACAGCCATGCCCACGGTCATGGGCGCGTGCATTGATAAGTTTCCCTTGAGTAGTGTTTGGGTTGTTTTGAAAAGCAAATATGTTGGTGGGATGGAAAACATTACCAGAGAATGCCTACGTGGTGTTCGGCTAGCCTTAGTGGTTGGCAACAAACCTGTGTGTGTTCGGGAAGTCGAAAGGCTTCATAGAGTTAAGGTGTGGAATTGGTCTAAGGCATAGTGATGAATGGTTTTAGTAAAATGGTTGGTCAATTGTTGAGCTGAGAGGAGATACCGGGAGGGGTAGTCTCGCTCTGCGGGTGAAACAATATGACGGTATGTGAAGAGAAAAGCGTTCGTCGTTTGGGTTGGAATGCGAATGGGAAATTGATGGTGTTGAATGGGGATATGTGGTTAATCGTGGTTGAGATGTGAAGCAAAGTGTTTCTTGAAAAATGTCAGGTTTGCTTGGAAAAGATTTGACCAAATTAATTTTCTCTTTCATAATCTCGATTGAGGTTGAGAACCTCAATCCCAAAAATACACTTAGAATTTTCCTGCATACTTATTAAAATAAACCCTAAGCCCTCCTTGATCCCGAATACATCTATATTACATTCTGGAACTTGTTGAGTACTTTTGTACTCACCCCCCTCAACATCTCCAGTTTCTGAAGAACTCGAAGGAGAAAAACTACACAAGCAAGGAAGACGTTGAAGAAGAAAAATATCGTGAGAAGTAGAGTTTCGGGCCTAGTTCCCAAGTAGATCTAGAAGGATGTTGATTGTGCTTGATGTATGTTTGCTTCTGCTGTTCTTTGTAATGATTGTTTGCCGCGAGGTATGCCTCATACGACTTTTGTATACACTATTCTGTCATCATTGAAGTATAAATGTGATGGTCTACCGCTGAATTGGATAAATATCAGGTATGATGTTTGTTTCGATTCAGTTAAGTAGCCCTCGTCTCGGTACGACGAAGTCCATACCGGGCAATGCGCTACACCATGCCCTCGCCGTTAACGCCACGCCACTCCCGTACGCGTCGGCACGCCACCGCCATGCCGCTGTACGACGAACACCGCACGGACCGTCGGTCCGTCGTCGACCCCCCTAGCGCCACCTCACCATTGACTCGTGTGCACCGTCTCGTCGCGTCCAACCACCCTCACCTACGCCCGAGCGTGCTCCCGTGCCGTCGCCGTCAAGCCGCACGTCGCCGCCCATACCGCCGCGCACATAAAAGGCCTCCCCGGCTCACCGCAGTGCACCCACACACTCCCCACACACTCCTCCTCACGTTCTAGCCCTCGCCGGAGCCAACCGAGGACGACCGCGCCCGGATTTCACCGAAGACAATCGCCACCGCCACGGTTCGTCCCCCCAATCCCTCTCCCCGTTGGTCTTATCCTCGCGACATGAGTGGGAACGCGATCACTAACCCTTGGTGCACCCTACCATGCAGTCAATTTCGTTGGAACTCGCCGTCACCGGAAATCCCCAATTTCGCCACCGTACGCCGAGCTCCGACCAAGGTACCACCATTTTCAAATTAATTCATGCTAGATCATCCCCATGAGTAGTAGAACATGTTCCCTAGCTCGTCGTGGTCATAGGGTAGCCGTAGCTCGCCGGCGATGAGCTCGCCCATTTTGGCATTCGGGTCACCGTCGCCAGGGCTCTACGGGCCACCGTAGCTCAATCCAAGAGCACCGGTAGCTCCGCAATGCCCTAAGGATGATGAAAATGACCCCCGATGTCTCGTCAGAGCTCCGCCGTCGCTATTAAAAATCCCAAACCGAACTTACTGTTTACCAGTATAAAATCCAAACCGTAGCTCTAATGCCCAATCCAACCGTTGGATATGTTCATCTAGTTGTACTCTAGCTACTGTTAAAATTTCGTAGCAATCGGAGCTAGGATGACAAAGTTATGCCCCGGAGAAGTTTCGGTCGTTGGAGGTCGTCTTCAACCTCCAGCCGCCAGCCCCCTCCGCGTCCCAGCCACTGCCAGGCGGGCCCCAATTGCCAGCCACCCCAGCCACCACCAGGTGGGCCCCACCAGCCAGCAGCCCAGCACTGCGCGCTAGGCCTGGCCGCGCAAAACAGCGCCATGGGCCACTTCGGCCGGCCCAGTCAAACAGTAGTTTTTTATTTTTTTGATTTAATTTCTGGGTATTAGAACCAGGCAGGCCCAACCAAATTGAACAGTGCTTTTCTATTTTTCTGAAATGATTTCCTGTTTGGCCCATATAAATAGTAAATTTTCTCTTTTTTCCGAATATGATTGCAACTTTAAAAATTTGTAGAAAAATCATTTCAACTCGGAAAAATTCCATTCAAATTTCTATAAGTTTGTAAAAATCTAAATTTTACATAAATAATATTTTCCAAATTTTTAAAATATAAATAAAATCTCTAATTAATTATTTACTGTAAATTCGTATTAGGGGTTGAAACCGAAGTTCCGGAAGGAAACGACTTCGATGATCCCGACTATTTCCCCGAGCAAGGCAAGTTCCTTTCCTTGAACATGTTGATCCCATGTGATTTAAAAATTAAATTTGCTATATGCAAAATAGGACACACGTACACATACACCTTTCATTACGACATCGCCTGTGCGATTAAGTCAAGTAAAACCTAAAAGTTGTTGCACCTAGCCTTCCTTGATGATTGTGCTTGTATGCCTTGATAACCTTGATGATGAATACAACTTACCCTAGCGATATGGTAGGTTGTGTGAAATCAATATTCACTTTTAAAATATTATTTCATACTTGCAAATATTCATGCCATGTTTGTGA
This sequence comes from Zizania palustris, assembly GCA_019279435.1. Classification (NCBI taxonomy): domain Eukaryota; kingdom Viridiplantae; phylum Streptophyta; class Magnoliopsida; order Poales; family Poaceae; genus Zizania; species Zizania palustris. The sequence goes on from JAAALK010000079.1 coordinate 49,379,642, forward strand.
AATGATGGAATAATTGTGTGTGGGAGAAAAATTGGGATTTGATAAAGTATTTTGAAATGTGGTACAAGGTACCGAAAATATTGGAAACAAAAATGGGAAAATGAGGGATTTATGAATGAAAGTTCGTTATGTGGAAAAGCGGCCTGTGTGGCGTGATTTCACATAACATTAAGGACAGCCTTGGGGAGCGACATCTTGCACCACTATCGTGCAACCTCATGGGTATTATGACTCTGCCCCTGGTTTTGAATTAGTAGGCTTGGGATGGACTGCTCCTACGGAGGACGTGGAATCACGACGGGGTGCTCGGGGGAAAGTGAGTGTGCCCGGAGGTGGCGTTCTGAGAAAAAGGGATGGTGGAGAGCACCTCGGATTCCTAAAGGAAAAAGGGGGTCGTGGACCCATGATCCTTGGTCGTAGACCCGTTCTGACGGCAGTGCAGTATCCTTAGTCTGCTCCGGATGAACATTGTCACAGTTATCCATCTGTCGACGGGCAGTAGGGATAACAGGTGTCGTGAGGGTAAAGAGTACACCTTCAGCTAAAGTAAACCTGTTCGAACAGCCGTGCCCACGGTCAAGGGCGCGTGCATTGATAAGTTTCCCTTGTGTAGTGTTTGGGTTGTGTTTTGAAAAGCAAATATGTTGGTGGGATGGGAAGCGTTACCAGAGTACGCCTTCGTGGTGTACGGCTAGCCTTAGTGGTTGGCAACGAACCTATGTGTGTTCGGGAAGTCGAAAGGCTTCATAGAGTTAAGGTGTGGAATTGGTCTGAGTTATGGTGATGAAGGGTTTGGTGAACTATTGGTCAATTGTTGAGCCGAGAGGAGATACCGGGAAGGGTAGTCTCACTCTACGGGCAAAACAATGTGACGGTATGATAAGGAAGAAGAATGTTTCGGGAGAAGTTAAATGTTGGGTTCACTTGGAAAATATTTGAATAGATTAAGTTTTCTCTTGCTTAAAAATTCGATTGAGGTTGAGAACCTCAATCCCAAAGTACACTTAGAAATTTTTCCTGCATAACTAAATTGTAAGCCCTCCTTGATCTCGAATGCATCTATATTACATTCCGAAACTTGTTGAGTACTTTTTGTACTCACCCCCACCATTACCAGAATATGGAGGCCTTGAAGGGGAGGAATACATCCCGGAGGAAGAAGGCGTCAAGGAAGTTGAGTATCGTGAAGATTAGGTTTCCAGGCCTAGTTCCCAACCAGATGATTGTTGTTGAATGACTGGTGAACTCTGTTGTGGTGAACATTTGGCCGAGAGGTATGCCTCGTACGACTCTTTTGTAATAAATCTGCTACTATGTGTCGCCACGACTACCAACAACATGATTGAATTTCACTTTGAAATGACTTCGGTTGTAAAGTGACCGCTCCCCTCGTGATAGCCTGGTCTGTACGAGGAGGGACGTCACAGGGTGGTATCAGAGCAAAGGTTGGCCCTAGGATGGAAACCGACCACCAACAGCTAATTTGTTATAAACTAAAATATACATAAACATATGTCTATATCTATGTATATACAAAATTTTATACCTATAGGCAAAATTATTATTCTTACTCCTCTTACGTTTTACCTCACTACTTACCAAATGTTTTCTTTTACTTTTGTAGATGTCTGCAGGACCCATTCATGTTACCCAGGGACTGGGATTCGACGGTTTTGTCCGATTACTTAGTGAGGTAGCAGCCTACTTAGGTTACTCGCCCCCTGAGTATGTCGGATTCGCTTACTCCACCCCACCCTACCCATGCCATGTCACCATCTTTCTCTTTCCCTCCTCGGCTGACGTAGAGTTCCTTCGTTACTCTACAGTCCGCCCCACATACATATTAGCCATGCAGGATTTAGCCCTTTCTACTCTAGGTCACCTTCGTCAGAGGTACCGAGACTTCTTCCACCTTAGCCCCTACCACTACTTACCCTCCTTAGCCGACGGTGTAGATACCATGACTTACCCGTGTGCATGCCAGGCAGAGCACCCGGTGGTGACTCTCCTTATCAGGATGACTTAGGCCCATACACACATGTACCAGAGCCTGTTAGATTCCTACATCCGCCTAGACCGGGAGATGGGTTATCTCAGGTCACTGCTAGCACCAGTCGCACCCGCCGCACCCACTGCACCAGTTGCACCCGCCACACCCACTGCACCAGTTGCACCCGCCGCACCAGTCGCACCCGCCGCACCCACTGCACCAGTTGCACCCGCCGCACCCACTGCACCAGTTCCACCTGCCCGCCATACTACCGGTCTAGTATTTACACCACTGCCCCTGTTTCATCTCCTCAGTCGGACCTCGCCCACCTTTCCGCCACCTTAGGTACCGACATCTTGCTAGGATCACTAACGCCTAGAGCTACCTCTGCCGAGATTGAGTACCTAGCCAGCTCCATCAGACTACCCACCACTCCACCTCGCTCACCCTCTGGGAGCCCGTCTGGATCCCCATATGGAGATGAGGACCCAGACGACGATGTACCCGACTACATGCCGGAGTCACCCGACTACACCCCTGACCCGATGGCCTCACCCATGGCTGACCCAGATGACTACTTTCCCCTCCCTAATCCCTCACTCGACCCCTCCCAGCTACCATCCTTAGTGGTCCAGCCAGATGACACCCTAGCTATAGTTGTCCCATTATCTCCACTGCCCCCATCCATAGTCATCGATCCTTCCCCTGTCCAGGGTACCGCATCGATTGAGATTATCTACATCACTGACGACGATGAGATTGACGTCGATGATGCAGGCACAACGATACCGCTTGGCGAGCCCAAGCAGGAGGACCCAGAGGAGGAGGAGGACCCTGACGAGATCGAGTTATATGAGGATGGAGAGTAGGAGCGCTTCCCCACTCGCCTTGAGGGAGCTTAGATTTGTTTAGCCACCGGGTAGCGCGTTTCTGTCATGTATGTTATATTTTGGGATGTATTGATGTACTGCCAGATCTATGATGACTTGTATGATGGATGAGATGTCTGTGAACTTTTATGTTATGTAATGCAATGTGTGATGACTATGTTTGCTAGTATCTCTGTAGTCATTTCTTGCTTTCTGCTTTGTTTAGATGGTGAGAGGGCATCATCAAGCCCATGCACCGCAGCGTTATGGTTATGAGGAAAACAACCCCATTCCCTAGGAACAACCGTTAGAAGATGAAGTCTCCCAACAAGAGCCACAACAAACACTGTCACAAGAGTTACCGCAAAATCATCAGCCCCCACCAAATCTGCCAAACCCTCCCAACGACTTAGCCCAACTCATGATAATGCAGACTCAAATTCTTCAGGGCCTCGCCCAGAACTTTGCCACCATGCAGCAAAACTTAGGCCAACACCACCTTCAACCCCACGGACGCCCTAAGATGACAGAGTTCCTTCGTTCGCGTCCACCAGAATTCACCCAAGTAACCAAACCAGCCGAAGCCGAGGATTGGCTGAGAGATGTGGAGCGAAAGATGGAACTAATCCACTGCAACCCCGTTGAGAAGGTGCTTTTTGCCACCCAGCAGCTGTGTGGACCAGCTGCCATCTGGTGGGACAACTACCGAGCAGCGCATGCAAACCCTGCCACTATAGAATGGACCGAGTTCGTTGAAGCCTTCAGGACTGCATATATACCTGAAAGTATAATGGATTTAAAGAGAGCAGAATTTGACCGGTTGCGCCAAGGTGGTTCCACCATAATGGACTACCTCACGCGCTTCAATAAATTGGCACGGTATGCTACTGAAGAGGTAGACACCGACAAGAAGAAGGTCCGAAGATTCTTGAAGGGTGTTGACTCTGGGCTGAAGGTTCAGCACGTAGGCCTGGAATTTCCAAATTTCTAAGCCCTCGTCAACAAGGCAGTGTTAATTGAGAACGCCCGAAAGGAAGCAGATGATTATCATAAGAAAAGAAGATTGCACCAAGAAGGCACGTCTCGAGGAAACCCTCGCCCTCGCTTCGCCTCCGCCCCTCAAAATTCCTCTTCTAACCCCACAGTCTCCCACTACCGCACCACCAATCCAAGTTATCCTCCACCTGCAGCCTGTCCACCTCAAAATGCTCCATCCCATTTTATCCCCAATCGGCAGGGAAGTAGCCTCTCTTCCCTTGCATCCCCTACCAGAAATCCTAACCCCTCACCCAACATCCAGTGCTACAACTGTCACCAGTATGGCCACATCTCCCGCAACTGCCCTCAAAATGCAGGACAAGCCGCCCCTGCTCGCTCTAACGTGAGCACGGCCAGAATGCGCCAACCTGGCCCCCCCAGGGCAGCGCCAGCCGTCAGTGCTCAAGCCTCCCGTGCTACGAACTTCAACCGAGGACGCGTCAATCACGTCCAAGCGGAATCAGCACAAGCAGCACCAGAAGTGGTCATGGGTACGTTCCTGCTCAACCAGACCCCAACTACTATCCTATTTGACTCTGGTGCATCACATTCCTTTATTTCTGAAAAACTTGTGAACTCAAAAGAATGTAAAACTTGTGGGCTGAAAACGCCCATGAAAGTACGAACTCCAGGAGGTAGTATTCAGGCCACCAAAATCTGCCCTCAGCTAGCCCTAGAATTTCAAGGGGCTACATTTCTAGTAAACCCCATAGTACTACCAGCTCAAGAAATAGGACTAATTCTGGGAATAACTTGGCTAGCACAACATCATGGTCGCATAAACTGTGCCGACCGATCGGTAACCTTGACAAGCCCAGCCGGGTCAGATGTTACTCAGACCATGGAACGACCAGCAATAGCTGAACCCAACCTTCACCATGTAACCGCCACATCTCTAGCCTTGGTACCAATAATATGTGATTACCCGGAAGTCTTCCCTGAAGAGCTACCAGGAATGCCACCCGATAGGGAAATAGAATTTTATATTGAGCTTGCTCCCGGAACCGCCCCCATTGCCAAAAGACCCTATAGAATGGCACCCAATGAACTGGCCGAAGTAAAAAGGCAGATAGAGGAACTACAAGCTTTGGGTTTTGTGCATCCTAGCACATCCCCATGGGGAGCCCCAGTGCTCTTAGTCAAGAAGAAGGATGGATCTGCACATATGTGCGTGGATTACCGAGCTTTGAATGAGGTGACCATAAAGAATAAATATCCCTTGCCCTGTATCGACGACCTGTTCGATCAATTAACCAGAGCCACTGTCTTCTCGAAGATTGATCTCAGGTCAGGATATCACCAGCTGAAAATAAGACCTCAAGATATACCAAAGACCGCCTTTTCTACCAGATATGGGCTCTATGAATATACGGTGATGTCTTTTGGACTCACTAACGCCCCCACCTTTTTCATCACTCTAATGAATAAGGTGTTCATGGACTTTCTAGATAAGTTCGTGGTAGTATTCATAGATGATATCTTGATATATTCCAAGAATACCGATGAACATGGTAAACACCTTAAGGCAGTCTTGGAAAGGCTAAAAGAACACCGGTTGTATGCCAAATTCTCGAAATGTGACTTTTGGCTAGACCGAGTTGCTTTCTTGGGTCATATAATCACTGCCAAGGGAGTAGAAGTTGACCCGGAGAAAATTGAAGCTGTAATGACTTGGCGAGCCCCGACCACTGTCATGGAAATACGAAGCTTCTTAGGCCTTGCCGGTTATTATCGCAGATTCATCGAGGGATTCTCCAAAATTGCCAAGCCCATGACAGAATTGCTTAAGAAAGAAAAGAAGTTTGAATGGACTCCAGCATGTGAGGAAAGCTTTCGAGAATTGAAAACCAGGCTTACCTCCGCCCCAGTGTTAATTCTACCGGACGTCAGAAAATACTTTGAGATTTTCTGTGATGCCTCCCGAAGAGGATTGGGCTGTGTCCTAATGCAAGACCGGAAATTAGTAGCCTATGCCTCTAGGCAATTAAGGCCTCATGAGCAGAATTACCCTACTCATGACTTGGAATTGGCTGCCGTAGTGCATGCCTTAAAGATTTGGAGACATTACTTATTGGGAAACAGATGTGAGGTCTACACAGACCATAAAAGCCTAAAGTACATCTTCACTCAAACTGATTTGAACCTCAGGCAGAGGAGATGGCTAGAGCTGATCAAGGACTATGATGTAGGCATACACTACCATCCTGGTAAATCCAACATAGTTGCAGATGCTTTAAGTCGAAGGTCATACTGCAACTTCATAACTCTTCCCATCACTCAAGAGCAATTATGCCAAGACTTTGGAAAATGACACCTCTCCTTAGTGCCATCAGGAACATTGGCCAACCTAGAGGTACAACCCACCTTAGAATCTCAGATCCGAGAGATCCAAGAGGAAGATGAGGAAATCAAGAAATTAAAAGAGAAACTGCAATTAGAGAAAGGCTCACCTTTCAAGGTGGACGAGCACGGAACTTTATGGCTAAATAAGAGGATATGTGTACCCACTAATGAGGACCTAAAAACATTGATCCTGAGGGAAGCACATGAGTCCGCCTATTCCATCCACCCAGGTAACACTAAGATGTATCAAGACTTAAAGCAAAATTTTTGGTGGGTCCGAATGAAGAAGGATATCGCTGACTACATTGCCAGGTGTGACACCTGCCAGCGAGTAAAGGCTGAACATATGAAACCTGCCGGATTACTACAACCCCTTCCAACGCCTGTATGGAAGTGGGAAGAGATCGGCATGGATTTTATCACTGGTCTACCCCGTACCCCAAGAGGTTATGATTCCATTTGGGTAATCATAGACAGGTTGACCAAGGTAGCTCACTTTTTACTTGTTAAAACAACCTACGATGGCAAGCAGTTGGACGAATTATATATGAGCCGTATCGTGTGCCAACATGGAGTGCCCAAAAAGATAGTGTCCGATAGAGGCACTCAGTTCACCTCTAAATTTTGGGAGAAGGTTCATGAAGCCCTAGGCACCCACCTAAAATTCAGTACCACATACCATCCTCAGACAGATGGGCAGACGGAGAGAGTTAATCAGATTCTAGAGGACATGTTGAGAGCTTGTGCACTGGAATATAAAAGGACATGGGATCTGTGCTTACCATATGCTGAATTCTCTTACAACAACAGCTATCAGGCCAGCATCCAAATGTCGCCAAATGAGGCGCTATATGGGTGAAAGTGTAGAACACCCATCAGTTGGGACACCTCCGGAAATAGTCAAGTATTCGGACCAGAGATAATTGAGTCTGTAGAAGATCAAGTGCGAGTAATCCGCAGTCGCCTTCAAGCTGCGCAAACTCGACAGAAAAGTTATGCAGACCATCGTCGTCGACATCTTGAGTTCGAAGAGGGAGACCATGTATTCTTGAAAGTATCCCCCATGAGAGACGTTCGTAGATTCGGTGCTTCCGGAAAACTAGCCCCTCGGTACATAGGCCCCTACCCTATCCTTGAAAGGAAAGGAGAGGTAGCATATCAGTTGAGTTTACCTGTAGCATTGTTCGGAATACATGATGTGTTCCATGTTTCTCAACTCAAGAAGTGTCTACATATCCCCGAAGAGCAAGTTGACTTAGAAGGGGTAATTCTAGAAGACAACCTGACCTATGAGGAAGTACCGCTCCGAATACTCGAAGAAAAGGAAAGCCAGACAAGGAGGAAGATATCAAAATTTTATAAAGTGCAATGGAGAAACCATACCGAGGCAGAAGCCACGTGGGAAAAAGAAGAGTTCCTTCAGGCAGCTTACCCTGAATTCTTTCAAGAATGGACAAATCTCGGGTCGAGATTTCTTTAAGGGGGGTAGGTTTGTCACGCCCGCGTATCCCCCTGGCCACTGGCCATGCCGAGGCGTGCGCCCGAGCCATCGCTCGTGGCTATGCGCCTGCGCCGCGCCGCGTCCGCCGGTCATGGCCATGCACCGCGTCCCGCAGCGCGCATCGCGCAGCGTCACGTCACCACGACACGCCGCGCCCGATGCCGTACGCCGCTCACGCCATCCACGCCCTCGCCTCGCCGCGCCCGTACCACCCCCGTCAGCCACACCGCACGCCCATGCCCTCGCCGTTGATGCCGCGCCACTCCCGTACGCGTCGGCACGCCGCCGCCATGCCGCCGTACGATGAACACCGCACGGACCGCCGGTCCGTCGTCGACCCCCCTAGCGCCACCTCACCATTGACTCGCGTGCATCGTCTCGTCGCGTCCAACCACCCTCACCTATGCCCGAGCGTGCTCCCGTGCCGTTGCCGTCAAGCCGCACATCGCCGCCCATACCGCCGCGTGCATAAAAGGCCTCCCCGGCTCGCCGCAGTGCACCCACACACTCCTCCTCACATTCTAGTCCTCGCCAGAGCCAACAGAGGACGACCGCGCCCGGATTTCACCGAAGCCGATCGCCACCGCCACGGTTCGTCCCCCCAATCCCTCTCCCCGTTGGTCTTATCCTCGCGACATGAGTGGGAACGCGATCACTAACCCTTGGTGCACCCTACCCCGCAGTCAATTTCGCCTGAACTCGCCGTCACCGGAAATCCCCAATTTCGCCACCGTACGCCGAGCTCTGACCAAGGTACCACCATTTTCAAATTAATTCATGCTAGAGCATCCCCATGAGTAGTAGAACATGTTCCCTAACTCGTCGTGGTCATAGGGTAGCCGTAGCTCGCCGGCGACGAGCTCGCCCATTTTGGCATTCGGGTCACCGTCGCTAGGGCTCTACGGGCCACCGTAGCTCAATCCAAGAGCACCGGTAGCTCCGCAATGCCCTAAGGATGATGAAAATGACCCCCGATGTCTCGCCGGAGCTCCGCCGTCGCTATTAAAAATCCCAAACCGAACTTACTGTTTACCGGTATAAAATCCAAACCATAGCTCTAATGCCCAATCCAACTGTTGGATATGTTCATCTAGTTGTACTCTAGCTACTGTTAAAATTTCGTAGCAATCGGAGCTAGGATGGCAAAGTTATGCCCCGGAGAAGTTTTGGTCGTTGGCTGTCGTCTTCAACCTCCAGTCGCTAGCCCCCTCCGCGTCCCATCCACTGCCCGGCAGGCCCCAATTGCCAGCCACCCCAGCCACCGCCAGGTGGGCCCCACCAGCCAGCAGCCCAGCACTGCGCGCCAGGCCTAGCCGCGCAAAACAACGCCATGGGCCACTTCGGCCGGCCCAGTCAAACATTAGTTTTTTTATTTTTTTGATTTAATTTCTGGGTATTAGAACCAGGCCGACCCAACCAAATTTAACAGTGCTTTTCTATTTTTCTGAAATGATTTCCTGTTCCGCCCATATAAATAGTAAATTTTCTCTTTTTCCGAATACGATTGCAACTTTAAAAATTTGTAAAAAAATCATTTCAACTCGGAAAAATTCCATTCAAATTTCTATAAGTTTGTAAAAATCTAAATTTTACATAAATAATATTTTCCAAAATTTTAAAATATAAATAAAATCTCTAATTAATTATTGACTCTAAATTCGTATTAGGGGTTGAAACCGAAGTTCCGGAAGGAAACGACTTCGACGATCCCGACTATTTCCTCGAGCAAGGCAAGTTCCTTTCCTTGAACATGTTGATCCCATGTGATTTAAAAATTAAATTTGCTATATACAAAATAGGACACACGCACACATACACCTTTCATTACGACATCGCCTGTGCGATTAAGTCAAGTAAAACCTAAAAGTTGTTGCACCTAGCCTTCCTTGATGATTGTGCTTGTATGCCTTGATAACCTTGATGATGAATACAACTTACCCTAGCAATATGGTAGGTTGTGTGAAATCAATATTCACTTTTAAAATATTATTTCATACTTGCAAATATTCATGCCATGTTTGTGAAATGATGGAATAATTGCGTGTGTTAGAAAAATTGGGATTTGATAAAGTATTTTGAAATGTGGTACAAGGTACCGAAAATACTGGAAACAAAAATGGGAAAATGAGGGATTTATGAATGAAAGTTCGTTATGTGGAAAAGCGGCCTGTGTGGCGTGATTTCACATAACATTAAGGACAGCCTTGGGGAGCGACATCTTGCACCACTATCATGCAACCTCATGGGTATTATGGTTGTTCCCCTGGTTTTGAATTAGTAGGCTTGGGATGGACTGCTCCTGCGGAGGACGTGGAATCACGACGGGGTGCTCAGGGGAAAGTGAGTGTGCCCGGAGGTGGCGTTCTGAGAAAAAGGGATGGTGGAGAGCACCTCGGATTCCTAAAGGAAAAAGGGGGTCGTGGACCCATGATCCTTGGTCGTAGACCCGTTCTGACGGCAGTGCGGTATCCTTAGTCCGCTCCGGATGAACCTTGTCACGGTTATCCATCTGTCAACGGGAAGTAGGGATAACAGGTGTCGTGAGGGTAAAGAGTACACCTTCAGCTGAAGTAAACCTGTTCGAACAGTCGTGCCCACAGTCAAGGGCGCGTGCATTGATAAGTTTCCCTTGTGTAGTGTTTGGGTTGTGTTTTGAAAAGCAAATATGTTGGTGGGATGGGAAGCATTACCAGAGTACGCCTTCGTGGTGTACGGCTAGCCTTAGTGGTTGGCAACGAACCTGTGTGTGTTCGGGAAGTCGAAAGGCTTCATAGAGTTAAGGTGTGGAATTGGTCTGAGTTATGGTGATGAAGGGTTTGGTGAACTATTGGTCAATTGTTGAGCCGAGAGGAGATACCGGGAAGGGTAGTCTCGCTCTACGGGCAAAAAATGTGATGGTATGATAAGGAAGAAGGATGTTTCAGGAGAAGTTAAATGTTGGGTTCACTTGGAAAATATTTGAATAGATTAAGTTTTCTCTTGCTTAAAAATTCGATTGAGGTTGAGAACCTCAATCCCAAAAGTACACTTAGAAATTTTTCCTGCATAACTAAATTGTAAGCTCTCCTTGATCCCGAATGCATCTATATTACATTCCGTAACTTGTTGAGTACTTTTTGTACTCACCCCCACCATTACCAGAATATGGAGGCCTTGAAGGGGAGGAATACATCCCGGAGGAAGAAGGCGTCGAGGAAGTTGAGTATCGTGAAGATTAGGTTTCCAGGCCTAGTTCCCAACCAGATGATTGTTGTTGAATGACTGGTTTTCGTTTCCGCTGTTGAACTCTGTTGTGGTGAACATTTGGTCGCGAGGTATGCCTCATACGACTCTTTTGTAATAAATCCGCTACTATGTGTCGCCACGACTACCGACAACATGAATGAATTTCACTTTGAAATGACTTCGGTTGTAAAGTGACTGCTCCCCTCGTGATAGCCTGGTCTATACGAGGAGGGACGTCACATCCTTGTGTCATTCCGCTTCGTTCGCCATGTGTGCCAACCACTCTCCAACCAAGAAGGAGCACTGTTTGATTTCAAGAAGCAAAATGTGTTGATGGGAGGGGAAGCGTTGTCGGAGTATGCATTTGTAGTGTACGGCTAGCCTTATTGGTTAGCTACGAACCTGTGTATATTTGGGAAGTCGAAAGACTTCATAGAGAGATGGTGAGAATTCAACCCTAGGAAGAGAGACAAATTGAGTCGTTAAAAGACCATGTTAATTGTTGCGCCGTGAGAATATACCGTGAGGAGGTAGTCTCGCTCTATGGATAAAATTGACATGCATGGTGGCTTGAGAAAAGATAAAGATTATTGTTGATGAGTATCACAAGAATTGATGGAGAAGGTTTGGTTGTAAGATGAGTTGAAACGATTGAAAAGAAAAAAAGGTTTCTTTGAAAATGCTAGGTTCGCCTATTCGGCTTTGATCAAAACAACTTTACGTTTCCATTTTAGATTAAAGTTGAGAACCGCAATCCCAAAAGTATACTTAGAATTTTCTTGCATGCTTGTTAAAATAAACCCTAGGCCATCCTTGAATCCCGGTTGAATATATAATAAAACTTATGGGACTTATTGTGTACTTTTGTACTCACTCCTCCATTATCCAGATTATGAAGGCATCAAAGAGGAAGACTACGAACAAGATGGTGAAGATGTCGAAGAAGAAGAGTACCACGAAGATTAGATTTCCAGTCCTAGTTCCCAACTAGGAGTAAAATGTTTAAATAAAGATGCTGGTTTCCGTTGTAAGAACTCTGATGTATTGAACATTTAGCTGTGATGTATGCCTCATACGGTTTTGATAAAAAATTTGCTTCTAAAGTGTTGTCATAACTACCGACAATATGAATTCGCATCTGCATTAAGGTGAATTATGTTGTCAAGTGACCCTCTATCTCGTATTAGTCCAGTCTATACGAGACATGGTATATATTACACATATGCTATCGTGAGAGAAGCCAACTTTTATGGCGCTATACCTTTCCTTTGGCAGATGACCATCAACGTCATGGCATGTGCATCTATTTAGACCTTCGTCATCACCGACAACAAGGTATATGCATAAATTTCACACAAATGTTCATACGCTCAATTGTCTAAATCAAATATTTTTCAAGAAAAAGTGTGATCGACAAAATGCATGGTTACATGCATTTCTATTAACGCTAAAATCAGCTGACCAAGCGCCAATCAATACCGACGTCAGTTTGGTGATCCAAAAGTGCGTAGACACCTAAGGGTGGCCCACCAAACGTCACACAATGCTGACGCCGCGTTCGGACGACCCTTGAACGTGACAAGGGGATACAGGGGTGGAGTCGCTAGGCAATTAAACTGCACTACGGGGATGCGACCCAATCAACCGAAGTGGAAGGGGCGGTCGGATCGGCCAAGGCGGGCCGGTCAGACCGGGTATAGACTGACGATCAGACCATCGGGCATGAAGAAGACATAGTCGGGCCGACTGCAAGCTGGCGGTCAGACTGGCCAAGTAATGTAGGTCAGATCGACGTGTGCCAGCACGACCCGGTCAAACTGTCTGTATACCGTTGGTCAGACCGAAGCGGTGGACGTTGGTTACCTTGAGTCGCCGGCGCAAAGAATTCATGATAACGTGGCGAAGTACGGACAATTTTCGAATCAAAGTGACAAAGGGCTACTACTGGAGTAAAAGAATAATGTTAGGGCAAAAGGTAGAGAGGAAATAGTAGATTGAAATAAAAGAACGATTCCATTAGATAGATTGGATTGTAGATCCCCCTTTGCATCGGCGTGCCCGTATATTTATAGCGAGTGGTATTGTCGTCCTTGGGCTTAACTCCTACATTAATTTGATTATGAGATGAGTCCAAGTCGTTAAAAATAAATTAGAGATAAAACATCCCGAGATTAATCATAATTGGCCCGGACTCGGACATGTCGGTCAGACCAGCGTTATGTAGCCAGTTAGACCGAACTGTGGCCGGTCAGACCAGACCGTGTCAGGAAAAATACACATTTTTTTGCCAAATTACCAATTTTGACAATTTTATCCATTAGTGCCAAATTTGGGTGTCAACACATGCCCCCTACCTTTTGGCGAACTTGCAAGCCAAAAGCACAATCTCTCAGGGCTAAGGACAATCACTACTATTGGCCATACGATTTTCTCAAGTGCTTTACTAGGTCCTTAAGAAACACTCGCCATATGTTCATCAACCAAATCTTCCATCTTATGACTTAGAAGATCTGAATTATTGAGGACGATTTGCATAACTCAATATAGGCCCTGTTTGGGAATGCTCTGCTCAACGTTTTATAGCTCTGCTCCACAAATTTCTAGTGAAACAAGTTCAGATCTCATTTTTTGGATCTACGAACAATACAGATCCATGACTCCACTCCACGTTTATTGTGGAGAACCATAGGAGGTGCTCTGCGTATTTAGTTTTTCAAACAAAACGTGAAGTTCATGGTAATTTACCCACCAATGCCATTATAAACTTACCGGTTTACGTTTTTAGTTTTTATTTAATACTTTTTCATGTAGACCTACATTAACTTTTAAATGACATCGTTAACTTTTATCACAAACTTTGACCATTTGTCATATTCATTTTTTTGAAATATCATTTATTTTGTTATAATTTGTTTTATTATTGAAGGTACTTTGAGTATAACTTATATTTTTGCATATTTGCATAATTTTTTTTTGAATAAGACGAATGATCAAAGTTTGTGATAAAAGTCAAAAATGTCATTTAAAAGTTAATATGGGAAGTACTAAGTTAATATATTTCACATAATAGATATGAAAAATAATATAATTAGAGATTAATGAATAAACTCCGGGGTAAAATAGTATATTCCTACTAAATTCTACCATTCTTGAATCTAAATCCCCTCTACAAACTAAACAAGTGCAAGTACTCCATAGTGACCGACAGGTAGTCGTCGGTCAGACCGACCGGTAGCCGTCTATCAGACCGACAATTAGGGGAAAATGATCCCGGGACTCTAGTGACTGTCTTGTTGGTGATGGCACGGTGCAAAAGTCCTTGATGATGAAGATGAGTCCTTTGGCTCCCGCAAAACGCCAAATATCAATAGCAATTTGGCCTAGCTACCAAATTACAAAAAGTAACCGATAAAAACCCATTACGGGGCGAAACGGAAGGTTTTCGGATCAAACCGACAAAGAACTCGCGATAACGTGGTGAAGTATGGATAATTTGTGAATCAAACTGACAAAGGGATACTGCTAGAGTAAAGGAATAATGCTAGGGTAAAAGGTAGAGAGAAAATAGTAGATGGAAATAAAAGAATGATTCCATCAGGTAGATTGGATTGTAGATCCCCTTTGAATCAGCTTTGCTCCTATATTTATACGGGGTGATCTTGTCGTCCTTGGGCTTAACTCCTACTCTAATTTGATTATGAGACGAGTCTAAATCGTTAAAAATCAATTAGAGATAAAACATTCCGAGATTAATCGTAATTGGCTCAGACTCGGACATGTCGGTCAGACCGGCATTATTGGGCTGGTTAGACCGGCCTATGCCAGGAAAAATACACATTTTCGGTCAAATTACCAATTTTGACAATTTTAGTCATTAGTGCCAAATTTGGGTGTCAACAATTTCCATTGAAACATCAAACAAATGGGCGAATTTACAGTGCGACTTTTGACATGAAACTACAAACAATGGTACTTATCCTTAACCATGGTATTTTTCAATCGGATACATGCAAATGTGATTATCTATCTATTCTTTGAATTTCATTAGAAATTTGTTTCAGTTGAATTCCCAAACATAATTTGCATGAAAATAAGTTAATGTTGAATCAGATAAATGAATCTCGTATACTTAGTTTGGCATCTCCAACTTAGTTATCAAGTTGTAACATTCAACTCTATTATATACAAGTTTCTGATGATATATACCACATCTATATGTATTATGACCTTTTGTTACTTAGGGGCATGTCCACCATCCATGTTGTGTTCATTACGCTTATCTCGTTATACGACTCATACTTAGTCTTTTTCTTGAGTCTATTCTTCGATCAATAGGATGGAGCAGTAATATATACAAGTTCAAGCCTCTCAAATTTTACACTAGGAGTATGCATATGCTGCTACTTTATCTTTTGAAAATAGACTAGTATAGTTAATTGAGAAAATTACGTATATGCCACTGAAAGTTCGCTGGTTTCCATATATACCATTGAAAACTTGCTATTTCCATATATGCTACTGCTTGAATTTTCCGTGTCCATATATGCCATTGCCGTTAGTTTTGACCGTTAGTCAACGTTAGTTTTTTTCAAAATGTCAAAATTGCCCTCAACTTATAAAGTTAGATAGCAAGATTTACTTTCAACTGGTCTCGGTTGCGCTAGATTGAATGAGCGATTGGTATGCGTGTACCGGCTAGAGCAAGTAATAGCTAGTTATGAAGCTTAAATCATCGTTGATTTTGAGTGAGCTAAGGGCAATTTTGACATTTTGAAAAAAAACTAACGTTGACTAACGGTCAAAACTAACGGTAATGGCATATATGGACACCGAAAATTCAAGCAGTGGCATATATGGAAATAGCAAGTTTTCAATGGTATATATGGAAACTGGCGAACTTTGAGTGGCATATACGGAATTTTCTCTAGTTAATTACATTATCATGTTTCTTAGGTATCTATAGTTCAGTTCATGAAAATAACTTTCCAAGCAGCAAGAATATAATTTGAGTATTATTATTACCATATTATGATAGGTATAATAACACCATGATTATATGCTGCTTGTCATAACTAATAGTGCATGCATAAAGTAATTGATTTTTTTTCTTTTACATAAAGCCTACTAAATAAATTACACTTTCCCTATAGGGAAATTAATTGAAAACTCTCGTGTAAAGAACAAGTAAGCAGGATTACAGGGCGAGCATGTTGAGATTTGAATAAATTGATTAAATTTTTTTAATATAATTTGAATTTTTAGCCTAATATAATATTCACACGAGTCCACCAATGCATCCCTTAGATATAAAACTTTAGAAAACCTAGTAGGTTAATGTTTTCTCCTCCTGTTTATTATATTTTTTGGTGACTGCACTGTTTCTAAATGCTAGACAGTTTCACTTCTTTCTTTCTGATTGTTGCCATTAATACTTCAATTCTCTCTGTTATCCCTAGTGGTCGATTAGATGATTATTTTCATTTATTTTTTTTAATTTGTAAATCACACATAAGCATAAGATTGCTTACCTACTATGTTAATAATCACTTCATCTACTATATCTTACAAGAAAAGACTATTTATTAATAAAATAAATATTACACAAGAGATTACATAATTCTTTAGGTGACTATTTTTATTTATTTTACTCTCACACTATTCAATTGGCAAGGAGGGAAGAGTGCCTTTATTTATAGATTTACAAGACCGTCGGATGATTGACATGTGACAATATATGAGCTATTAATTTAATTTCTAAATTTATTTTAAAAAATATCTTATCTTTAGATTCTTCTCAAGTTGCTATAACACTAAAGATTCTGCATATTTTTACCTAAATATATGCCAGGGCGGAGCCAATATATTGGCTGCGGGTTCCCAGGAACCCGGGTGGGAAAAAAATTTTAGTTATTAGTAGCAATTTTTTACCTTTTGTGCACCCCCTTGAACGCAATATGGTGTACCGCTTAAAGTGGTGCACCCCCTTCATTTTTTCTCTAGCTCCGTGTCGCGCCCCGATTTAATAAATCAGGACTTTATTGAAATTCCATAGAAAATCAATAAAACAAGACGTTCATCATGCGACCACGTACAATACGAGCAAATCATTCACGGTTCGTAGACCGTATTAGTACAAAAGTGAATAAAGATGAAGAGAAACTAATAAAATAAGGGTCCTAGATGAACGCCTCCTTCCAGTCTCGCCTTGACTGGGTCGCTACTCCAGACCTTCATCCTCCTCGTAGTAGACGGGCTCTGATGTTGTAAGTCAACGGGGTGAGTACAGATGTACTCAGCAAGCCACCGAATGCAAATATAATGCAAGATAATAACAAGGGGGATAGTGGCTAATTTTGCGGAAGCAGCATAATTGTAAAGCATTAAGTGTGATCCATTTATTAGTACTGAAAAGTAAACATGTGTATGCATCATCATCTTCTAACTCGAGAAGTACGTTTCACCTTCTCGCACAACAGTCCTTACATGCCATGAATAACTCAAACATTCAAACAGTTGTAAACTAACTGCGAGTAGTCACACAACCCGCCCTTGACCGTGGGCTCGGCTTTTCGAAAAGATTGATTTTACTCTGATCAGAGATGTACCACTGTACCCACAAGGCACGCACTCATCACTTACACCGAAGTGTAACGAGATGACCCATTTCACGGGAACTCGTGCCAAAACCTTCCATATGGTCTTCCCCGACTCAACAGCACCCTCTTATAGGTTTCATATGGTGTCCCGACGCGTCGGTGCCCCACCATACCCCCCCTTGAGCCTCCTTTGGTACAAGTCGCCCGCAGGCTAGCCCCTTGCCCCCTCCACTATGGTGCCGAGAGACGGAGTGTTCCACACTTCCAGTTAGGACTTACCCATTAGACTTGTGGTTGGTACGGAAGTGCTTTGCAACAGATCCCGCAGACCGGTCCTTATAGTGCCCCGGGTGCGACCGACCAGTTTCCGAGCTTGCACCCGGAACCCACCATGCTTATAACATACCTAATTCCAACAGAGTCTAGAGACAAGAATAACGGGGTATCTCATATACCAGAATCCATCTATCTACGACTCATTCTTTATATCCTATAGCAGTTGTGCCGGTACATTGGGCACTAGCTAATATTGTTATAGTAGAGTGACAAGGAGTTAAGGCTCAATAAGCATGGCTTGGGTTTGCACACAAGGACGGGGATCTAATAAATATAAGTGTAAGGCTTGATTATTGGACTAATGCAATATTAACCTATGAGTTATAGCGATAATTTATTAAAACATGGGCTCAAATATGATCAACTGTTTCCACAGAGGTGGTCGATGACTTGCCTTGATCCGTGAATGGTGAAGGTGCAACCTTGGGATAGATCTCCGGATCTTCGACGACGTTGTAATCTTCTCGATACGGAAAAGTAAATAAAGCATTCAATAAACAATCCAAATCAATCATACTAACATACATGTTTATGTTGGATAAAGCATAGTAGATAGAGTCTTAACTTTTAGGGATTTGTTACTTAAACATTTAAGATTAATTTTTAATGAGATTCCTTAATTTTATAACTTGATGTGATTATTTTTCCTAAGGGGGTTTTTATTTTTCCCTTTCTTAAAGTTGAAGTAAAAAGTTATAAAATGACCTTAATGTTTTTATGGCATTAATATAGTGACATTAGGTTATTTAGATCTTCTGAAGTTTGTTATATAAGTTTTAGGATAGTTTCATAAAGGGTTGACTTTTTCTTAAATGCCTTAATTAAATGTCCTAAAAGGGCATTTACAATATCCTTTAATGGAACAAAGTGGGTAAAAATGAATATTCTATTTTTATGGTAAAAATAGTAAACTCAAGTTGTTAGGTTCTCTAAAGTTATTATACAAGTTGTCATGACATTTTTATCAAGTGTTTATCTTCTTTCATATGACTTACTTTATTATCCTACAAGGGCTTTTGCAATATTAATTAATAGATTAAAGTGGGCTAAGTGAACATGTTATTTTTATTGCATTGAAACAGTGGAATCAAGTCATTAAGTCCTTTGGATTTATTATCTAAATTTTCATGATATTTTTGTAAAGTGTTATATTTCTATTATATGAGTTAATTATTAAATGGGCCTAGGGGATGTTTATTCAATGACTTATAATGGGCAAAATGAATTGTTACATCTTTATTGGTTTACAAACAATGTACTGGAGTTAATAGACCCCCTAGAAGTATTATATAAATTTCTAAGAGTTTTTCTGTATTTAATTGGAATATTAATCAAATCCTAAAGGGGTCTTAGGGATGTAATTTAGTAAAATGTCATGGACAAATTGGTTATTACATTTTTATTGTATTAACCATAGTGAATTAGAGCCATTATATCTTCTGATATTATTTTATAAGTTTTTAAGGGTTTATCTGAATTATTTTATTGAAATATTAATTAACTCCTAAAGGGGATTTTTCTTTATTATTTAATAAGATTATTATGTGCCAAATAAACATATTGTTTTTATTGCATAAAAGTGTAGAGAATGAAAAGACAAATTTTCCAGAACTAAAATGGTGAAATTTGGAGTTAATTTGAGCAAGATATGAATTTTGGAAGTTTAAACTATTTTTCTGAATTATTTTTAAACCAGAAAACAGCTGCGGGTCCACGGTGAGCCAGGTCCACCATGGACCCGCGCACTGTGCGCTGCACCGGTTGGATCTGGACCGTTGGATCCAGATCCAACGATCATCGGTGGAGCGGGGCGCTTAAGTGACGTTCGACGGCCAGGATGCGTCGATGCCGGTTCGGTTAAGATCAAGGGCTAGGATTAGATCCCGTGAGGGTTTAATCCTTGCCGCCAGATCAAAATCGTGCGGTCCACAAGGGATCCGGCACGGCACGCGGCGAAGGGGTAACTTACCCCTTCTTCCCCGACTCCGGCGGAGCTCCGGCGAGGAATTCCTGGCGACGGCGAGGCCTAGGGGTACGGCTAAGGCCACAAATGGATAGAGGGGCACGAGGGGGTTCTTGGCATACCAGCGGCGACGATGACCGAGCAGTGGCGGTGGCCGGCGACGAGAAGGTGGCGACGGGCTCCTCGGGTTGGTGGTGGCGACGGTGTTCCGGCGGTGGTCTGGCCTAGCGGAGGTGATGCCGAGGTGGAGGAGGCGGAGGGGATCCCGCTGGTGGAGACGGCGAGGGTGGCGGTGGCCCGGAGCGCCGGTGAGGGGCTGCCGGAGGGGAAACAGGGGAAAATCCCAAAAGATCGCGGCGGCGCTCGGGTAGGCGAGGGCTTGTGCTCTTTTCGGTTTGCCTGAGTGCGGTGGTGGCGAGGGCTCTTATAGGCTCGTCGACGGCAAGAGAACGGCAGGTAATCCGAGGGAATCCGAGGGATTCCAAAATACTCCGGCGAAGAATTCCAAAGCTCGGGTTGGCTTCTATTTGGGCGAAAACGCGTCGGGTATGGGCGGAAGGGGATCACCGGCGATCAAGGAAGGTGATCACGGGCTCAATCCTGCGGATCCGGGCGGCCGACGGCGAGATCGGGGAGGGGGCCGACGGAAATGGAAGGGGAGATCCCCTTCCATGGTTGAAGACGAAGCTGACAGGTGGCCCCCACCTGTCAGCGGCTGCGAGCGGAAGGGAAGAGGCCGACAGGCGGGCCAGGCTTGGCAGCGACCGAAGGGGGTGTGCACGGGCGGCTGTCATGCGGGACCGGGCGGGCGCGGGTGGAGGAGAGAGAGGGGGCCGGCGCCGACAGGCTGGCCCCGCCTGTCTGTGGCTGAGGCAGGTAAGTTGGGCCGGCCCGAGGAGAAAAGAGGGAGGCGGCCCACTAACCTTTAAAATTGTTTTTCTGATAAAAATAATTCCAGAAAATTAATTACTTGATTAAGGCTTGAAGCATTGTTGCTAAAATTTTGTAAAAATTCTCAAAAATATTTCTTGGCCTCTAGTTTATCCCATAAAATTTTCAAGTCCAAATTTTGGATATTTGTCTCTGTTTGGCTTTAATAGGGCTCTTTTAGGATTTTCTTTATTAACAAAATTCAAAAAAAATTCCTTTAATATTATTTTCCCTTTATTTTATTCCCTTTTAATTTTGGGGCTGTTACAATCCTATCCCCCTTACAGAGAATCTCGTCCTCGAGATTCGAAGCGAACCTCGGGAAACTGAGGGACTGAGTTCTACTGGTGCTCCAGATTAGGAGGAGGAGTTACATCAGAAGTAGGCAAAGCGATCTCCGGATCTGGGTTGGTTGAGATCAAATTGGGAGTGTCTTTGGTTGTATCTGGTTTCTCTTTGTGGTGATCTAGAGTATGTCCTTCTGGTTTTGAAATGGAGGATGGCACCCGCTTGGGGTAGGGGCACTTGTTGGCGTAGTGGCCTCCTTGGCGGCAGTTGTAGCACACAATCGGCTTGCCGTTCCTATCCCTCTTGTATCCGGTGGCTAATGCTGGTGTCCTTCCGGCTGGCGGTGCTTGGGGTGGGATGTCTGTGATTGGCCCTCCGAGGGTGGTTCGTGGCTTGGCAGGGGTTGGGGCTTGAGGTGGAATCACTCTGGTTTCTGGTATAGTTGCTTCGTTCACCCATCTTTGAAAGTTGGCGAAGTCCCCGTAGATCAGCTGAAGGGAGAGCTCGTGTTGGTGTTGTTGGAGACGGAACAACTGTGCCTGCTGCTCTTACATCTGCTTTTGTTGTTGTTGCATCTGGGTAAGCAGTGTGGCGATCAGTTGGTTTTGTTTTGCCATCATCTCCGTAAGTGTGGGATGATAGACAACAGGGGTCTGCTGATGTCCAGTTTCACCCCACTGAGGCAGGTTGCCTGAGGTGTTTCCGTCGCGTGGGGCTTCTGATCCTTGGGTATTGGCCATCCTGAAGTTGAGGGGTTAAAAAAAAGAAGGTGCCAATAGTTAAGGGGAAATTGTTACGGATTTTATTGCCTAAATGAATGATTAGACCTAGATGCTTTATTTTGGTTCCTTATTAATTTTCACACTCATGCCTTATTTAATATAAATGATTTATCATGTATTTTATTCACTCAACATTTGTATTTTATTAATTTGTTTTAGAGGTTTTAAGATGAAGTGATGTTGATTGAATTCCTTAGTACCAAAATTCCAGAAAAATTTTGGAACACAATTTGATGCTTAGGATAATTTTTAGGAAAAATACTAAATGAAATTTTTAGGCCCATATTTTAGCTTTCCTCTTTCTTGATTTATCCTTTCCTTGGAATTTATTTATTTTATTTTTAATGCCTGGCGAAAATCAAGGTGTTACAATCCTAACTTCCTTAACAAGAATCTCGTCCCGAGATTCGGAAAGGCTAGAAGTAGAAAGTTAAAGATAGGCTTCAAGTCTACATTTGCATAGATTGGGCTTTGGCTAAGTTAGGGCTTTCCGACAACGTGTATTGACTTCATGATTGGAGTTGATCTTGCAGAATGGCGACGAATGAATTATGTTGAGTTGAAACTGGAGGTAGATTCTCTCTTTGATAATGGGATTATGATTCAATAGGTCTAGGTAAATGAGATTAAGCTTTTATTTCAAAATGTATCGTTCTTGCGATTTCATATATTTATATATTCATTCATGCCTTATTTTTGACATGAATGGTAATACAATCAAGTAAAAAGAAAAGCAATCAACCGTAAATCTACGTCTACGGTAGCTCAGGGGACGACTCGATCACGGGCTCGCGGGAGACGGTTGGGGTCGAGGAACTTGACGGTCCGGCGGGTGGAGCACTGTGGGAGATCCTCTTGGGCCTCACGGTGGGGATCCGAAGGGGTTTCTTCTTGCGAGGCAGAAGAGGTGCGATCTCCTCAAGATCCTTCTTCAAGTCTTTGAGCTGCTGGCGGAGCTGGGTATTGACCATGGCGCCTTGGCGTAGAAGCTCGTTCTGACGCCTCAACTCCTCTACCTCGAGAGTCAGCTGGGGGTTCTGCTGGACTTGTCGACGGAGCTCAGCATTCTCGCGGGCCAGGTTCTCCGATGAGTGACGGTAGAAGTCGATGGTGTCATGCTGGCTATCTGCGTCGAGGACGGCCTCCGTATGAAGGTTGTCCATGGCCTCCAAAAGTCTCATGGTGCGGGCGATGGCGGAGTTGTCCTGAGGGAGGGAGTTGATGTAGATGCTGCGGTGACTCCCTGGCGTACGCATGGGCATGAAGCGGTAGATGGTGTCGCGAAGGTGGCAGTTGTAGACCAGGCGAAGCTCGGCGAGGGACTGGAGAGCGGCTCGCTGGCTGGCCACCACGAATGAAGGTCCTCCAACTCCATGGGTGTAGAAGGGTGGCTGCGTGGAAGAGGGGC
Organism: Zizania palustris; assembly: GCA_019279435.1. Lineage (NCBI taxonomy): Eukaryota > Viridiplantae > Streptophyta > Magnoliopsida > Poales > Poaceae > Zizania > Zizania palustris. Next base: position 49,402,911 of record JAAALK010000079.1, read on the forward strand.
GGATCACAACCGTGACCTCGCAGTAGCTCTCATTCGCATCGGGAAAAATCCCGTGGAACGCAGGCTCATGGGGAAACCCCAAAAAGTCGACGAGCACGCGAAGCTCGCGGATGAATCCGGCCTCGTCACGAAGAGTCCCGCTCATGGTGTGAACCGGCATCTATAAAAGAGAGAAAATTTTGTGAAAACCTCGGGAGATGAGAGGATAAGTAATCTTTTGTAAAATATGGTGAATATATATAAGTCCTAAGGTCAGGTCTGTTTGGCTTCCTACAGTCAAGTCGGCTCTGATACCATCTTGTCGCGCCCCGATTTAATAAATCAGGACTTTATTGAAATTCCATAGAAAATCAATAAAACAAGACGTTCATCATGCGACCACGTACAATACGAGCAAATCATTCACGGTTCGTAGACCGTATTAGTACAAAAGTGAATAAAGATGAAGAGAAACTAATAAAATAAGGGTCCTAGATGAACGCCTCCTTCCAGTCTCGCCTTGACTGGGTCGCTACTCCAGACCTTCATCCTCCTCGTAGTAGACGGGCTCTGATGTTGTAAGTCAACGGGGTGAGTACAGATGTACTCAGCAAGCCACCGAATGCAAATATAATGCAAGATAATAACAAGGGGGATAGTGGCTAATTTTGCGGAAGCAGCATAATTGTAAAGCATTAAGTGTGATCCATTTATTAGTACTGAAAAGTAAACATGTGTATGCATCATCATCTTCTAACTCGAGAAGTACGTTTCACCTTCTCGCACAACAGTCCTTACATGCCATGAATAACTCAAACATTCAAACAGTTGTAAACTAACTGCGAGTAGTCACACAACCCGCCCTTGACCGTGGGCTCGGCTTTTCGAAAAGATTGATTTTACTCTGATCAGAGATGTACCACTGTACCCACAAGGCACGCACTCATCACTTACACCGAAGTGTAACGAGATGACCCATTTCACGGGAACTCGTGCCAAAACCTTCCATATGGTCTTCCCCGACTCAACAGCACCCTCTTATAGGTTTCATATGGTGTCCCGACGCGTCGGTGCCCCACCATACCCCCCCTTGAGCCTCCTTTGGTACAAGTCGCCCGCAGGCTAGCCCCTTGCCCCCTCCACTATGGTGCCGAGAGACGGAGTGTTCCACACTTCCAGTTAGGACTTACCCATTAGACTTGTGGTTGGTACGGAAGTGCTTTGCAACAGATCCCGCAGACCGGTCCTTATAGTGCCCCGGGTGCGACCGACCAGTTTCCGAGCTTGCACCCGGAACCCACCATGCTTATAACATACCTAATTCCAACAGAGTCTAGAGACAAGAATAACGGGGTATCTCATATACCAGAATCCATCTATCTACGACTCATTCTTTATATCCTATAGCAGTTGTGCCGGTACATTGGGCACTAGCTAATATTGTTATAGTAGAGTGACAAGGAGTTAAGGCTCAATAAGCATGGCTTGGGTTTGCACACAAGGACGGGGATCTAATAAATATAAGTGTAAGGCTTGATTATTGGACTAATGCAATATTAACCTATGAGTTATAGCGATAATTTATTAAAACATGGGCTCAAATATGATCAACTGTTTCCACAGAGGTGGTCGATGACTTGCCTTGATCCGTGAATGGTGAAGGTGCAACCTTGGGATAGATCTCCGGATCTTCGACGACGTTGTAATCTTCTCGATACGGAAAAGTAAATAAAGCATTCAATAAACAATCCAAATCAATCATACTAACATACATGTTTATGTTGGATAAAGCATAGTAGATAGAGTCTTAACTTTTAGGGATTTGTTACTTAAACATTTAAGATTAATTTTTAATGAGATTCCTTAATTTTATAACTTGATGTGATTATTTTTCCTAAGGGGGTTTTTATTTTTCCCTTTCTTAAAGTTGAAGTAAAAAGTTATAAAATGACCTTAATGTTTTTATGGCATTAATATAGTGACATTAGGTTATTTAGATCTTCTGAAGTTTGTTATATAAGTTTTAGGATAGTTTCATAAAGGGTTGACTTTTTCTTAAATGCCTTAATTAAATGTCCTAAAAGGGCATTTACAATATCCTTTAATGGAACAAAGTGGGTAAAAATGAATATTCTATTTTTATGGTAAAAATAGTAAACTCAAGTTGTTAGGTTCTCTAAAGTTATTATACAAGTTGTCATGACATTTTTATCAAGTGTTTATCTTCTTTCATATGACTTACTTTATTATCCTACAAGGGCTTTTGCAATATTAATTAATAGATTAAAGTGGGCTAAGTGAACATGTTATTTTTATTGCATTGAAACAGTGGAATCAAGTCATTAAGTCCTTTGGATTTATTATCTAAATTTTCATGATATTTTTGTAAAGTGTTATATTTCTATTATATGAGTTAATTATTAAATGGGCCTAGGGGATGTTTATTCAATGACTTATAATGGGCAAAATGAATTGTTACATCTTTATTGGTTTACAAACAATGTACTGGAGTTAATAGACCCCCTAGAAGTATTATATAAATTTCTAAGAGTTTTTCTGTATTTAATTGGAATATTAATCAAATCCTAAAGGGGTCTTAGGGATGTAATTTAGTAAAATGTCATGGACAAATTGGTTATTACATTTTTATTGTATTAACCATAGTGAATTAGAGCCATTATATCTTCTGATATTATTTTATAAGTTTTTAAGGGTTTATCTGAATTATTTTATTGAAATATTAATTAACTCCTAAAGGGGATTTTTCTTTATTATTTAATAAGATTATTATGTGCCAAATAAACATATTGTTTTTATTGCATAAAAGTGTAGAGAATGAAAAGACAAATTTTCCAGAACTAAAATGGTGAAATTTGGAGTTAATTTGAGCAAGATATGAATTTTGGAAGTTTAAACTATTTTTCTGAATTATTTTTAAACCAGAAAACAGCTGCGGGTCCACGGTGAGCCAGGTCCACCATGGACCCGCGCACTGTGCGCTGCACCGGTTGGATCTGGACCGTTGGATCCAGATCCAACGATCATCGGTGGAGCGGGGCGCTTAAGTGACGTTCGACGGCCAGGATGCGTCGATGCCGGTTCGGTTAAGATCAAGGGCTAGGATTAGATCCCGTGAGGGTTTAATCCTTGCCGCCAGATCAAAATCGTGCGGTCCACAAGGGATCCGGCACGGCACGCGGCGAAGGGGTAACTTACCCCTTCTTCCCCGACTCCGGCGGAGCTCCGGCGAGGAATTCCTGGCGACGGCGAGGCCTAGGGGTACGGCTAAGGCCACAAATGGATAGAGGGGCACGAGGGGGTTCTTGGCATACCAGCGGCGACGATGACCGAGCAGTGGCGGTGGCCGGCGACGAGAAGGTGGCGACGGGCTCCTCGGGTTGGTGGTGGCGACGGTGTTCCGGCGGTGGTCTGGCCTAGCGGAGGTGATGCCGAGGTGGAGGAGGCGGAGGGGATCCCGCTGGTGGAGACGGCGAGGGTGGCGGTGGCCCGGAGCGCCGGTGAGGGGCTGCCGGAGGGGAAACAGGGGAAAATCCCAAAAGATCGCGGCGGCGCTCGGGTAGGCGAGGGCTTGTGCTCTTTTCGGTTTGCCTGAGTGCGGTGGTGGCGAGGGCTCTTATAGGCTCGTCGACGGCAAGAGAACGGCAGGTAATCCGAGGGAATCCGAGGGATTCCAAAATACTCCGGCGAAGAATTCCAAAGCTCGGGTTGGCTTCTATTTGGGCGAAAACGCGTCGGGTATGGGCGGAAGGGGATCACCGGCGATCAAGGAAGGTGATCACGGGCTCAATCCTGCGGATCCGGGCGGCCGACGGCGAGATCGGGGAGGGGGCCGACGGAAATGGAAGGGGAGATCCCCTTCCATGGTTGAAGACGAAGCTGACAGGTGGCCCCCACCTGTCAGCGGCTGCGAGCGGAAGGGAAGAGGCCGACAGGCGGGCCAGGCTTGGCAGCGACCGAAGGGGGTGTGCACGGGCGGCTGTCATGCGGGACCGGGCGGGCGCGGGTGGAGGAGAGAGAGGGGGCCGGCGCCGACAGGCTGGCCCCGCCTGTCTGTGGCTGAGGCAGGTAAGTTGGGCCGGCCCGAGGAGAAAAGAGGGAGGCGGCCCACTAACCTTTAAAATTGTTTTTCTGATAAAAATAATTCCAGAAAATTAATTACTTGATTAAGGCTTGAAGCATTGTTGCTAAAATTTTGTAAAAATTCTCAAAAATATTTCTTGGCCTCTAGTTTATCCCATAAAATTTTCAAGTCCAAATTTTGGATATTTGTCTCTGTTTGGCTTTAATAGGGCTCTTTTAGGATTTTCTTTATTAACAAAATTCAAAAAAAATTCCTTTAATATTATTTTCCCTTTATTTTATTCCCTTTTAATTTTGGGGCTGTTACACTCCGCCACTAAATATATGTAGTCATTAATATATGAGAAACTTCTATAAATCTTGCTCTTCTCAACAGATTTAATTCGAGTTTATATGTAACCTAAAAAATCTAAGAAGAAATAAATATCTGAATTAACATTTGGTTTCTGCCCTGAATATAAGACAAGAGGCTAGCTGACGGCACACGACGCCTAGCATCCCTGCCGCCCACTCCACGCCTGCTCACCGTGCCCACGTCTCGCCGCGTGCGTGCCATGCAGAACGCCACCGCCATAAACCTCACGCATGCGACGCGCTGCTCAGGGTGAACGGGTACTCGAGTCGACAAGGGTCCAAAGTCTTCGGCTACGTCCAAGATTACTCATTTCTTATTTCTCATGGAGTGTAACATTCTTTACGTAAATCTTGGTTTTTGATGTAGCAAAATTTACAGTTTACACTAAAATTATTGTGCATCCTAGAAAGTATATAAAATTATAAAGTGTATTCTAATTTTGATCAGTAGTATGTAAAATATACTAACAACAATAATATCTAATTACTTTATTAAATTTACTATAAATATATTTTAATAATTTATTTATTTGATATTACATGTTTTATATATTTTCTATTTGGACCGGTGGTGGCGTTAAATACCCACGGGCTTCGTACGAGGAATGCATCATCTTTCTTCTTTCTGCGGAGATCGATCATGGCGTACCTTCATCTACAGCAGCCGCTTCCCCTGCATCCACCGGCGTCGCTCTGCTACTACGTTCTACGACAGCCGATTCACATTCACCGCCGGCCGCCGCTCTGTCCCAGCTCCGTGCTCTCCTCTTCTTCACCGTCGTTCCAGCCGAACCGCGTCATGGTGAGGTGGACGCCTCCGCGCGCGGGCTACTTCAAGCTCAACTTCGACGGATCGGTATACCGCGACGGATCTGGCCGGGCGAGCATCGGCGGCGCCATCCGCGGCCCCGACGGCCGCGTCGTCCTCGCCTTCGCCGAGACGACCGAGCACTCGACGGTCGGCGTGGTGGAGGCCCGAGCGCTGATCCGCGGGCTACGCCTCGCACTGGCGTGCTCCGTGCAGAGGCTGGTGGTCGAGGGCGACGACCTCGTGCTGGTGCAGCTGCTGCGCGGCGAGAAGACGCAGACGCGGATTCCGGCCGCGATGCGCGACGAGATTCTTGGGCTCCTCGGCCGCTTCGCCGGGAGCGAGGTGCAGCACATCTACCGGGAAGGCAACCAGGTGGCGCACGTCCTCTGCCGCCAAGCTTACGTGTATCCAGGAGTATGGGCCGGTGGCCTCGTGTCACCGGCCGTCAAGGAGAAGGTCGACGAAGATCGCCGCGGAGTGGCTCACGAGCGGCTACGCAAGCAGCAGGCAAGTCAATTGGCATGATGAGACCATCAAGGAATCCAAGACGCACGCGCGACGACATTCGGCGGCGCAAGATTAGCATCGGCCGGAGTTTGCGAACACGGCGATCGGCTCAACACGGCGAACGTACTGAAATTTCCGATCAAGTCGCAATGGCGAATCGAAGGTTTCCACATTGTAAATTGTACCCATCAATTGATCATTAACATTATTGATGTATTGTTGAACACGCATCTTGTTTCAATAAAGATTATTTTTCCAGACAAAAAGAGATCAATGCATCTATAAACTTTTATGTCCCGTGAGGAGTTAGGGTTATCGGCTTATCAGAAATTTCCTTGTTGCCGCAGAACACGCTTACATTAATTCATGTCACTTGATCATCGCGTTCAGCCAATTTTGCCTCGTCCGGAATCTGCAGTCTTGCATGGTGGCTCCTGGCCGTTTACGTGAGATTGCATGATTTATCCACTTGTTATTGGGACATCATTGGAATTGCTTCAGTCTAGGCATCAGGACGTTTAGGACGCGAGCTCTCCTACGCGGTAGGACGGCGTGGCCTAGCGCGCGGCACGGTGGTTATCGGGCTTAGTCGGCAATCCAACAAATTGTTTTTTAAAATTATATAATTTTATTCGAAGCTGTATTACTGGTACACACGATATCAAAAATTTATAAAAATATTTGTTTGTCAGTAGACAACGCGTCGAAAGAGTCTCTATCAAAAATTTATAAAAATATTTGTTTGTCAGTAGCTAAAAGGAGCTAAAAATTTTTTAGTCTCATCAGTCCTCAAGGAGGAGCTAAGAGGGGCTAAAATGCCTCTTTTTCCACACCTACCCCCACCATGCATGTATGCATGAAAAACAATGTGTAATAAATAAGGGGTATTAAAGTCATTATCTACACCAATAAAGTTTTCAACCTATATTTTAGTCACTGGATCCAAACATAGGGTGACTAAAATTTAATCACTGATTTTAGTCACTTTGCATTAGCTCCTTGGATCCAAACAGGCCCTAAAGTTTTGTTCATGGATTAAACTTTAGTCTAGAGCCTGTTTGGTTCTATGGACTAAATTTCATAAATGTAGTTCAACAAAGTCTGTTTTACCCCTAGATTAGTACCATTCTTGTTCCGGTGTCATAAATGCAAGGGTTGATGTGTCTTTTATATTGTTTAGTCCAATTTAATCAACTTCTTTATACTAGAGGACTAAAAGCTTTAGTTCAGATTTTAGTCCACTTGTTTAGCACTTTAGAGACTAAAAATGTCATAAAATAAAGGAAAGTTTAGTCCTAAGGAAACAAACAAGTCCTTAGAGCAACTCCAACAGGATCCCTATTTGAGCCCTCAAACTTATTTTTGAGAGTCCGTGAGAAAAATTAAGGGTCAATAGGCCTCTACTCGGTTCTCAAAAATAGGAGGGCTCTCAAAATAGGCCACCAATCCCTCATCCCTAGGGGCCCCTATCTCGGCTCTCATCTGCACCACGTGGATGTGCACGCTTCCTACTTATTTAAATTTGAATATTTGTATTTGCATTTAAATATTCGAATATTTAAATATGATAGATGATTATGTTCATGTTGTTTAGATGGTTATGTTTCTATATTTAAATTTGAATATTTGTATTTGTATTTAAAAGTTTAAATATTTAAATATGATAAATGATTATGTTCCTATTGTTTAATATGATAGATGATCTTGTTCATGTATTTAAATTTGAATATTTGTATTTGGATTTAAAAATTTGAATATTTCTATTTGAATTTAAAATTTTGAATATTTAAATATTTAAATATGATAGATGATTATGTTCATATTGTTTAATATGATAGTTGATTATGTTGCTATATTTAAATTTGAATATTTCTATTTGAATTTAAAATTTTTAATATTTAAATTTGAATATTTGAATATGATAGACGATTATGTTCATATTATTTAATACGATATATTATTTAATACGATATATGATTATGTTCCTATATTTAAATTTGAATATTTGTATTTGCATTTAAAATTTTGAATATTTAAATATAGTTATTCATTATTAAATAATAAATAATTTATAATCTATTATGATTTTATCAAATACATGTGTATAGTGTGTGAAGAAATGGTGAAAATTAAAAATAGAGACTCTGTTTTGAGATCCACTGATAGAGTGGAACGCATAAAATATATCTTTCAAAAATAAAAAGAGCTCTACTGTTGGAGTGTTGAAGTTGCTCTTTTGACAAAGTGAGGTTTTTCTCACTACCAACTGAACGATTTCATCAGCTTTTTCTCGCTAACAATTAACTAATCTTTTGCCAGGAGAGCCGCATGCAGAGGGTGTCCATCTGAAACCGAATGTCTTTCGGTCTTTTCGCTCTGCAAGGTAAGGCCAGACCTATTAAATATAAAGGCAAATCAAGGACCGTTCGGATGACGAGCTCTTTTGTCACGAATTATGCTAATTAGAATAATTAAATATGGTCTTTTTAGAAGTTTTAGGTTAATTCGTGAGACAAATTTATTAAGTCTAATTAGTGTATGATTTGATAATATACTGTTATAGTAAACATGTGCTAATTATGAATTAATTAGGTTTAATAGATTTGTCTCGTGAATTAGCTCATAGCTGGCTTCTACAATTAATTTTATAATTAGGTCACGTCTAAAATTATGGAGGTATCCAAACACCGCCTCAGTAGAAAAGGGGCAATTGAAATTAAACATCGGTCATTATTTACTAATCAACTACTTGAATGAAGTGAATACACCGGCCTACAACTACTTGACTTAAGGAATACACCTACAAATAAGACAAGAAATTTATCTAACTTACGTACAGCTACATAATAATATATGACATAACACCTAAAATTTAGTATATACTCCCTCCTTCCAATAATATAAGGCCTATAATTTTTTTACAGATACCAAAACACTTACAATATGAATTGTATGGTCTCGTAATATGAGATGCATGACCTCTTGTATGCATCAACTTTTCACAAGAAACTCTTTGAAAACCAGTCATCATTTATTACTGGTGTTTAATAGCTAAATACGCCTTATATTATGAGAATTAGATCAAATAATTATAGTTATTATATTATGGGAAGGAGGGAGTACTTTATACTTTAACATCGTATCCAGAGAAAAGATCTAAATTATATTTTGGGACTTGTTTGGTTGGGACAGCCAGAGCTCACCTCCCTAAGGGCGTGTACAACCTCATTAAATATGTGGTCTCTTGAGAGGTCTCTAGGGGGTTAAGTGAAAAAATATAAGAGACTGGCTCTTCGCGAAGAGCCCGTCTTTACACGATTCTCTATACGCAGTGTCTCTTAGCTGCATTTATGATTCAGGGGTTTAGGGTTGTACCATGCAGTTTCTTTATTGTCTCTTGTACTTTGAAAACCATTCCGTCGTCTCGTGGTTGTACATGCTCTAATAGTTGTGAGCCTGTGAGGCAACCCTACCGGATATTCACTATCACTGAACATATAAGCAAAACTGAAAAATGGCCGAGATTTCTATCTTTGCTCTCTGAAACCGGAAACATCGGTGCATACAACTTTGCTTTTCATGCAGACCAACGTATGCTATTACTGTAATGAAGAACAGCAGAAGCATTCATATCTAAGCATCCATTTAGCAATGCGATGGCAACGAAAAACAACTGGTCATGTCTTCACTCGTGCAAGTCTGCAGGAAAGGGCCAAGCTGCACTTCAGATCATCACTGGAGACGACAAGCCTGCTCGAATTCAAATGGTAGACTCTACGCTTGAATTTAAGATTGGCTGATTCATGGTAAAACAAATGCTACAGTATCTGTAAGTGACTGAGGGTGTGTTTTGTTTGGTTGAGCTGTGACTGTGGAAAAAAAACTGTTGTGAGCTGTAGGCTATAGAAAAGCTGCTGCGAGAAAGCTGAAAGCCGTTTAGCTGAAATAACTGTAAAGCTGCTTTGAACTGTGAGCTGTGTAAAAAATTCAATTTATGAAATTTTTTATGGTTGTATGAAATTTGAAATGTCAATTTATGAAATTTTATATGGTTGTATGAAATTTGAAATTTCAATTTATGAAATTTTGTATGGTTGTATGAAATTTGAAATGTCAATTTATGAAATTTTGTATGGTTGTATGAAATTTGAAATGTCAATTTATGAAATTTTGTATGGTTGTATGAAATTTGAAATGTCAATTTACATAATTTTGTATGGTTGTATGAAATTTGAAATGTCAATTTATAAAATTTTGTATGATTGCGAAGCCAAAAGTCAAAAGCTGCAGAAAGCAGGTCTTGAGAAGTTTTTACATTTTCACTACACCAAAAGTTACTTTTACTAAAAACTGCTGACTTAGAATATGTTATTTGGTTTGGCTTTTGGGTTCCATAAAATAAAAGCTGTTTCCGGAAGCTAAACAAAGAAACATGAGAGTTTGCCTAAAACTTATTGAGAAGCCAGCACTCCCAAATCATCTTCTGATAACAAGGAGTGCTTCTGGCAGATACAAAAGAATTCAGGAACCAAAGAATGGCATGAGTATCAAAATTCTCCTACTCCCTAAGAACCGTATATACAAACCGAAGAATGGACTCGGAACTCGGAAGTCTACTTATTGAGAATCTGAAGAACTAAAAAACCGAACTTTTTCAGTCTGCGAGAGGCTGACTACTCTGTAATAGTCGATTTCGTGTCGTCGGTCACCGTGGTGGCGGTCGCGGTAGTATGGCTTGGCTCGCTGGTGAAGGACGAGGAGGCCGATACTGCCACCGTGGGCTTGATTTGCTCGAGCTGTGTCAGAACTTGCTGGGCCTCGGGGCGCGCCGCCGGTGAAGGATCGACGCAGTGCATCGCCAGCTTGAGTGTCTTCACTAGCTCCTCGCCGGTCTCCGAGCTGGTGGCCGCGTCCTTCATGAGCTCAAGGTCGAACACCTCGTTGGTCCACTCCTCCTCGACGACTGAGGCCACCCACTGCGGCAGGTCCAGACCATTGGTCGTGTCCCCCGGCGACTTGCCGGTCAGGAGCTCGAGCAGGATCATGCCGAGGCTGTAGATGTCGGTCTTGGTGTTGGCCTTCTTCTGCTTGGAGAGCTCCGGCGCGCGGTACCCCAGCACTCCCGCCGCGGCGATCACGTTGGAGTTGGCCGCCGCGGTCATGAGGCGCGACAGGCCGCTGTCGTCGATCTTGGCGTTGTTGCCCTCATCGAGGAGGATGTTGCGGCTCGTCAGGTTGCCGTGCACGATGTTCGCCTCGCCGTGCAGGTGGTGCAGCCCCCTGGCCAAGCCCACCGCGATGTTCATCCTCGTCGGCCAGTTCACCGGGCTGTCCGGCGCGCGAGCTGCAGCGCAAGAGTGGCGGTGTTATGGTAAAGGAATGGAAACAAAATCAGAGCAAGAGATTCGGCTAGCATTGGGGTGAAGAGACGAGCTTACCATGGAGGAAGGAAGCGAGGCTGCCCTTGTTCATGAAGTCGAACACGAGGAGTTTCTCCCCCTTGGGGCCCAGGTAGTAGGCCCTGAGGGCGAGGAGGTTACGGTGCCGGAGCTTGCCGAGCGCGTTCACCTCCGCCTCGAACTCCTTCTGGTTCTTGGCGATCTTCTCCCTCAGCCGCTTCACCGCGACGTAGCTGCCGTTCTCCATGGTCGCCTTGTACACTGTCCCGTACGTGCTCTTCCCCAGGATCTCCGCGGTCGCGCACAGCAGGTCGTCCGCCGTGAACGAGATCCCACCCTCGAAGTGGACAAGCCTGCCTCCTCCATCCCCACCGGCGGAGCCGCCTGAGCCGCCGCCGCCGGGCTTTCCGGCCGCCTTGCCCGTGGCGGCGTCCATTGTGCCCTTCTTGAGCGACTCGCTCTCCTTCTTGTCTTTCGTCCAAAAGAGGAAGACGCAGCAGAAGAGGAGCAGGAAGAGCAAGCAGATGCCCCCGACTGCAAAAACGAGCTCCCTTTTGTTGAGCTTCCGGGTCCGCCGCTCCGACAACGGCGGCGGCGGAGACGACACGGTCACCGGAGATGAAATGGAAGTGCAAATGGCTGACCCATTAAACCCACAAAGCTGGATGTTTCCCGCGAACGAGCTGGAATTGAACTTGCTGGCGAGAACAACAGGCACAGGACCAGAGAGATTATTGTAGGAGACATTGAAAGAGGTCAGATTGGTTAGGCCACTCAGTGACTGCGGAATCCCTCCGGTGAGGTTGTTCTCCGACACGTCGAGCAACAACAGCGCCGAGAGGTTCCCCACCGTCGCCGGAATCTCCCCGTCGAGGACATTTCTCCTCAGGGACAGCCGGGTCAGGTTCTTGAGCCCGCCAATGGATTCAGGTATATGCCCCCCGATGTCATTGCCATCGAGCTTGAGCTCAACTAGCGAGGTGAGATTGAAGAGTGAGACGGGAAGGCTACCAGATAACAGATTGTCAGAAAGGTCCAAACTTTGGAGCTTCGAGAAGTTTCCGATCCCATCAGGGATGCTTCCACTGATCAGGTTGTTGCTAAGAGAAAGATAGTGGAGCATCCTGAAGTTGCCGATGGCGGTTGGCATCTCGCCGCTGAGGTTGTTGTTGTTGAGGCTAAGGGATTCGAGGAAAGGGAGAGAGGCGAGGGTGGATGGCACGGCACCGTTGAGATTGTTGTAGGCGAGGTTGAGCCTGATGATCCTGGTGGCGCCGGCGAGGGAGGCAGGGATGGTCCCGGAGAGGAAGTTGCCGCTGAGGTCGAGCGTCTGCAGGAGCGCGCAGCTGCCGAGCTGCGGCGGCACGGCGCCGGAGAAGCGGTTGTTGAAGAGGTAGACTCCCCGGAGTTCACGAAGGAAGCCAAGCGAGGCCGGCAGCTGGCCGCCGAGCGCGTTGTCGTGGAGGCTGAGCTTCCTGAGCGCCGTCAGCTGGCCGACCTTGTCGGAGAGCGCGCCGGCGAGGCCCTTGAACGGTAGCTGGATGGCGATGACCTTCCCGCGCACGCACTTGACGCCGCCCCACGCGCCGGAGCAGGCATCAAGGCCCGTGCCGTTCCACCCGCGCAGGAACTCACGCTGGTCCACCAGCGCCTGCCGGATCGCCTGCAAACCCTGCAGGTCCGCCTGCGCGATCACCACGCCGTCCGGCGCCTGGCCACCCGCCGGCACGACCGCCGCCGCGACTACCACCATCACCATCAGCAGCAGCACAAGCGAACCTCCTCTTGATCCAACATCGCATCGGTTTCTGCTGCCGCAACCATCCATAGCTACCCCCAAACTATCTACCACTCTAACCCAGCTACCAATGCAATCCGATTCTCAGTTTCTGCAAGCACGACAAACAAGCAGTACCGCGCCCTATATAAACAGTCACCACTGGTCAGAAGCAAAGAAAAAGGAGGGAATAATTAACCGCAACCAATTCAATCCCAGATGCGCTAAGCAACGGCTAGCTGATTAGCTAGCTCCACACACGTCACGCAGCAGTATAACCAGCTTATCAAAAAATATATTTTTAAACGGTTTTATTTTTAAAAATGTTAGATTAATTAATTTGAATAGTGAATAATTGTTATAAATCTCGAATTCATCTAACGATGTTGCTATAAGTTGTGCTTGTGTTGAGTGTGTAAGTGACAACGTGGTCCTGACGCGACAGAGGCAGAAGGAATCCAAAATCTCCATCTGATTCAGAGCTGCAGGTCGTACCCTGTCCTGGCTGCGGCCGTGCGTGCTCCTTCTCTGCGCATCCCAACGGCTATCTCCCCTTCCCCGGCAGCACGGGCCCCGCCGGGCAGCGACTCGCCGGAGCAGCGAACACGTGCGGCCGGAGTTTTAGTACGAGCACCACTAGCTCCTCGCTCCTAGCACCGAATGCCGCGAGGCGAATCTAAAATTGTCGGCATTAAACAAGAATCAATTTGGGAGGAGAAGGCAGGCGACGCCGCAACGGAAGGAGCAGACATGAGTCGGAGATCGGCTACTGGCTGCTGATGGGGGCGACATCACCTCGCGCCCGGGAAAAAAGGCGGAGAGATTTTGCCGGATCCGGCTTTTGTCAACTGCTGTCGCCGCTCGATGTACTCACTGAGCCATTTTGACCTGCCTGAGCTCTCTGTCTCGGCAACGGCCAACGGGCAGTAGGCCAGGGTAGGTAGCGAGGGTGCTGATGCTAACCGAGAGCAAGGTTAGTAATTTAGCTAGTTGTTAGCTTTATATTTGTGATATGTCATATGTAGCCAATTTAATGGACAATTCATATAATAGTTAGGTGGCTATATGTACTATGCATTCAATGTGTAACATATTATACCATCTCACAATATTCATTGGAACATGTGTATGAGTGAACTGTTAACTAGTAGTCCACTTTTATTTTCTCTCCTTCCTTCTCTCCTCCACCTCACTATTAATTTAATGTGGTAAGTCTTGTAGCCTGCTTATATAAGCTTATTATACTTGCTCTGAGACCGGAGGATCCATCGTCCATGATTCCTTGTCCACGGTTCAAAGGGAAATTTAATTATTTATTATTATTGTTGTTGTCACTTTTTAAATGTCATTTTCTTCGTTGTAATTAATTATTTGCAACTCTCTTCGTAAGCAGTCTTTTTTACCACTTTACAACTAGTTGGTGTCACATTACCTATCACGTCGTTTTTTTTGCAACATCACCTTTTTACTCCTCTCTCTCCCCAACTCCCCAGGCACTTCTCTCTCCCCAACCCCTCCGGACGACCGTCGCCACCGCCAGCCACGGCGCCACCGGCGAGGGGCTTTGGGAGGGTGTACGGTGGGGGCTGCGGGGGTGCGAAGGGGGCTTCGGGGGGGGCGAGGGGAGCTGCGAGGGCTCCGAGAGGCTGTCGGGGGCGACGGCGAGGCTTCAGGGTGGCTGCCGAAGGGCTGTCCGGGGGCACGTCGGGGCTTCGGGTGGTTGCCGGGGGGCTTCGGGGGGAGGGGGGTGACGGGGCTTGGGGGGTGACGGGGCTTCGGGGCGGGGGGGGTGAGGCGACGAGGCTTCGGGGGGGCTGAGCGGGGCGGGACTTCGGCGGGCTGCCGACGCATAGTGGTCGGTGGGGGCAGCTATGGTGGCGGGCCGGAGTTGGGGAGAGAGAGGAGAAAAGAAGAAAGAGAGAGAAGGAAGAAGGTAATGACGTGGCAAAAAATGAGGTGGCAGGTGATGTGACATCAATTTAGCGCAAGTGGGAAAAAAGAAACTATCCACGAAGAGAGTGATAAATAATTAATTGCAATGACGAATGTGATATTCGAAGAGGTGTCAACATAAGAGTGGCAAATAGTTAAATTTTCTCAGGTCGATGGAAAGAGGCCAACGAGAGCGGTAGATCAGAAGCAAGGGGACAGAAAGGAAAAACAGTGCAATTGAGAGTGTTTTAGAGATGTTCTTAGCTTCGTTTTGATTGTAAGTGGTTTAGGGTTTACACTACAACAATCCAGGAAACGACGGAAGTTAGCCATTTCCCTACGGAAGAAGATAACTTCCGTCGGCAAAACGCTAACTTCCGTCGGCATTTGGCCGACGGAAGCGGATAGACGGAAGTTAGCTAACTTCCGTCGGCCAAGTCTTGCTGATGGTAGTTTTCAGGAAAATCCTTAACTTTCGTCAGCCAAACATTTGGCCGACGGAAGTTAACTTTTTTTTTTGCAATGCAGTATTTGAAATATCCAAATATCCTCAAACAGAACAAATCATTTACAAATCATTTACAAACATCCTCAAACAGAACAAATCATTTACACATTCACAACAGAACAGAGTATTTTATTTTATTCTCCTGAATATCACACAAATACAATCTAACAAAGATTATAGTAGAATTAATCGTAGAAATAAACAAGAGAAGTCAATTAATGTGTGTCGGATGAAGTTATTGGTAGGTTGGGAGTTGGGGTCGGGGAGCTCCTCCTGCCGTGGCTCAAGGAGAAGAAGGATCGTCGCAGCTGCTTCCTCCCGGCGACCGACACGGCGCCGGCACTGCTCTCCCCTGGTTTCCCGAGCGGAGCAGAGTGCTGCTGCTGCTGGAAAGCGAGGTAGAGGTGCTTGTTGGCGCACGAGTCCAACGAGAGCGACCTCCTCATCGGCTGCTGGGCCTGGACGCCGTCACCGTCTTGCCGATGCCTGCTGCCAATGTCTGTAGGGATATCGATGGCGACGGTGACGGCGACGGGCGAGGTGGAGGCGGCGTCCACGGGCGAGGCGGAGGCGACGGAGGCGGCGGAGCACGGGAGGGCGAGGCGGAGGAGCACGGGAGGACGAGGCGGAGGCGGCGGAGACGGGCGAGGCGGAGGCGGCAGAGCACGGGAGGGCGAGGCGGAGGCGGCGGAGACGGACGAGGTGGAGGCGGCGTCGACGGGCAAGGCGGAGGCGACGGAGGTGGCTCCTGGGGCGAGGCGGAGGCGGCGGAGGGATAGGGTTTGCTGCGCGTGGGATAGGGTTTGGGGCGCGTGGATGGGCCGAGAGAATTTATATTAGGTTTAACTTCCGTCGGCCCAAAACTAGGCCGACAGAAGTTAGCTGCAAAATTTCGTCGGTTTTTTGAAATACCGACGGAAGTAAACTATAACTTCCGTCGGCTCGATCTAGCCGACGAAAATTAGTTTTCTTCCGCCGGTATTTCAAAAAACCAACGGAAGAAAATTTAGCCGAAAGATTTCAGTTTTCTTGTAGTGTCATCGACAGTTTAATGGGATAATTTATTAACACATTCGAGGTCGCATAATAAATCTGACCATTGTTACTTTTTAGATTCATTGAAACGTCAAATCTAATCCTAAATTATCATAGTATAAGACATATGAAGTACTTGCGATTTGATGAGAATTACACACTCCCGTTTCATACACAAATTACAAACCATCTCAAATCTAAATGAAGATATTTATAATAATTCAGGCTACCAAAAACTAACTGATTGTTTTTCTCAAGATTATTATAAGTCATCTTATTATAATCTTTACTTGCAAGCTAAATTACAATAAACCCAAACAGAACTAAACAATGCCTTAGTTTATCAAGAGATCATTGACCACAATTTTAGTTAGGGCATGGATGCTTTGCCAAATGCCAATGACCCAATCATACATTGGCATACACGACCTGCGACGCCATGAGTTCCATGATGGAAAACATTGGTGATCCACCCAATTCTTGTGTCGAACAAGAAACTCAACAAAAAAATGCATTACAGCTGATCTGAACCACCAACAGAGTCTACAGATTGGAGGCGTTTGGCTAGTGCACAATGCAGATGGCGACAATTAGTTGAGCAATTGAACTCTATGTACCTTTTATGGTATCTTCAGGGAGAATTCAAAATTGACGGTAAATTTATAACTGATCAAAATTTGAATTCATCATCGAGATCTGACAAGGTATCTGGAGGGTCATATACAATCATATCAGGGAAGAGTTCCAGAAAATCCTGCTTTATCTTCTCCCTTAGGTCAGGATATGGAACCAGGCCTTTCAGGATAACCCGGAACGGCAACGACAGGGGCGGATCTGGAGAGCTTCTCATGTCTTTGTAAAATTCCATCGCCAGATCAATCATGCCAGCATCACAGAAGGCTCTAACGATGTCACCATAGGTGTGCTGATCAAACAGCACGTCTTC
Organism: Zizania palustris; assembly: GCA_019279435.1. Classification (NCBI taxonomy): domain Eukaryota; kingdom Viridiplantae; phylum Streptophyta; class Magnoliopsida; order Poales; family Poaceae; genus Zizania; species Zizania palustris. The sequence continues at coordinate 49,420,260 of JAAALK010000079.1, forward strand.
AGACTTCAGATCAGTCCAGACCTGCCTTGTCTCCTCAGTCTTCTTGTTCCTAGATAGCATATATAGCATATCTCGGTAGAAGTACATATCAGGGCGGTACCATATCTCTTTCCGCACGACGCCATATATCTGTAAGAACAAATTTCATGCCAAATGTCATAGAAGTTTATGACTCTCTATAAATATGAACATTCCTTTCAGCAATCCATTGTTCCTGGTAGAAAGGAGATTTGAAGCTATCCAAGGTATTAGCGCCATATGTGTGTGAGTTTGGCCTAGAAGGGAACTAGAACAGCTTAACACATTCCCAAAAGGTACCTATAGGAACTAATTATCTATGTGATCCAGAAATTAGGATATGGATGGAAATAGGATGAGAGATTTGATAATTTATCACCGTCAAGAAGTGGCTTCATATTTTTGCCATCCTAGCCCACATTTATTGAGCCTACCAGCCACCCTCTCGAGTGGCATTATAATCAAGGGGATCATGAGAGTGGCAAATTATCATTTTTTTCAAATAGGACAGATATATGAATGGATTTAAAAGTGCATTTTCAGCAACAACCAGCAGGACTGAACACCAATGTGCATTAGCCTTTAATTACAAAAAAACTCACTCAAAATTCTGGGCACAAATTTCAGAAGGTTGTCAGTTGCCAGAAGAAACCACTTCATACTCAATAACCAAATTGTAAATACAGCGAAGAAATGATGGGACTAGTATCTCCAAGAGTCTTTAAAAGACTTCTTTCTCTATAATTTAGGGATTATATGTAAATATATAACTCCAATAGATACTTTATCTAGCTTCCTAAAATAAAATGTTTCCAATATTTACGGAATGAATCCTTACTTGTAGGGAACCAATGTGTACTCCCAATATACAATATAGAAATTCTTTTGGAAGAAACCATACATATAGAGAATAAAATCTATAATCACAATCCAAAAAAGAATATGTGGACTTGATTTTTAGAGTATCTCTTGGAGATGCTCTAACTATGCAATCACTTCAAAGTTAAAATCCCAGAAGCTTCAGAGATTTAACTTATATGTCTGCCTAAGAGCATCTCCGAGAGAAGCTCTAAAAAATTTCATTATCTAATATTTTGGGATTAGAATTAAAAAATTAATTCCAACAGATACTCTAAATAACTCCCAAAAATAAAGAATCTCTAAAATCAATCCTTTCGCTCCCTACTTTTAGGGAACATACTCACATACTCCAATTTAAATACTCCGTTGGAGAAAAAAGTACTTAAAGTGATTTTCATCCAAAAAACAACCCCAAAAATCCATATAGGGAGTTTATAGGGAGACAAATTTTAGAGTTACTCTTGGAGTTAGAATCTCCTTCCCTATAATTAAAACAAATCATATCATGTTTGATCAATTGAAGAGTGAGATCCTCTAATTCATATCCACAAGCAGCGCATCTAAGAACATCTACATTATACTTGTTATTTTTGACTTACTATTTATAGCGATATATAGCAAGCCTCCCAATTTAAATTGACTTGCTATTTTGTTATTCACTCCAACGTATTTGCTAAATATGACTTCCTATTTGAATATAGCTATATTTTATCAATTTATATACATGCAAAGAAAATGGAAACAATTAAACAAACTCAACACTCAATGGAATAGCAAGTTTGGTTGACTTACTAGATGTAGCAAGTTTAGAGAGAAGAATAACAAACCCCTAAAATAACAAGTCAAGTAACAAGTACAATGAAGATGTTTTTTAGACCATATCATACTTGCTAGCAAGTGTGATAGCAAGTCGACATGCTCTAAGAATTATACTTGAGAAGCGGTTTCAGTGTTAAGCATCAGATCCACCAATTGTCTACTTGAACATGCAAACAATTTGACAACCGAAATATTACCACAAGCATCGAACTATAACTTGAATTCAATCGTATATTACAAAACAAAATGCTCTCAAACGAATCAGAAAAGCGACTGGCTTTATCGGGGGCGGAAGCCGAACCTTCATGGAGAGGAGGACGTGGTCCTGGCGGAGCAGTTCGGCGAGGACGGCGAGGAGATCGGTGCGGAGGAGCCGCGACACGTGCAAGCGCATGAACTGCTCCAGCCGTGGGTTCCCGCCGACCGGGGGCAGCGCCGCGAGCCGCTTCAGCTGCCCAACCGCCATCAGGCCCTCCTTCCCCATCTCCTTCTTCCTCCTCCATATCGAGAGGCTCGGGCTCGACGCCGCCGCCGAGGAGCACGGCCTCCGTAGGAGTATTTCCGCCGCGGCGGCCGCCACCGGTATGGCTTCGAGGAGGCGGCGGTGGTGGCGGCGCGGGAGCAGACGGTGGAACATCTTGGAGGAGGAAGTAGTAAGTTATTTCGAGGGAAGTCAAGGGCACAAGAGTAAAAATATCACCTACGTTATCAATGGACCAAAAAGCAAAAGCATAAAAAATATTATTCCCACCATCCAAAAATCTTCCACTTATTATTTTTTGCATCAAGACAACAATTGAATTAAATTTTTCGTATATTCATTAAATAGTTCTACCATTACATACATGAAACCACATGGTTATTACTGTAAACGAAGCTCATTTAATATTTGAGTCTACCTAACTACAAATAGATAGAAGATTTTTGGAAAAAACTAAGAAGACGTTTGGTTGGATTTATTTTAAGTATTATCTGTTTACAATGGAAACTAATTATGTTGGATTTTGTTTGGTTTGAATGTGCTGGTATTAGATACCACGTAATCAGATTACAACCTAGTAATCAACCCATTACACTCTAATCAGTATGATATCAGATTACGTTATCATAATACATTATACTTATCAACCAAACACTATAATATAAACAGAATACATTACATTTGTTAACCAAACAAATATAGTAATCTGATATATTGTTATCACTTAACACTGTAATTAATTCCATTATCATTTACGTTATCTTGAGCAAACCAAACACCACCTAAAAGTATAATAGGTAATATATTTTTTAGATGGAGAGAGTAATTAATTCTCAATGACCTGTGTTTTTTTATTCGTATCCTGAGAACAAGTCAGCTTTTCTATCTAAATTATTTCTATTTTTTATAGCCGTCGATTTTTTACAATATAAAAAAATTAAATTAGTTAGAGATATATAGTACCAAACTCACTAATTACTTAGCGTGACAGTAGGGAGAATATGGCATTTCCCGCTTTCTAGTACTAATTTATTTTTATATTGTATAGCTCTTGAGTTTTATGATTTAAACAAAAAATAAACTGTTGAGAAGAGCTGCTCCCTAAGAGTTGACCTACTTTGACACTAATGTACGGAGTAACACGTAGGCTGTAGCCCAATACGATGTAATTTTAAAATTTTTGGGCACGGTGAAAATATTGTCCTGCAAATTAAACAAAACAGTGTTCCAGCCTGTGGGCTTCAAGGCACAATTTTGGCAAGTGTACTATTGTGTCTGGGCCAATGTACTGGCCCAAAGTCTTAGTTGCAGCTAAACGATTTTTTAAATAATATATTTTTTATTCAAAATTTCAAATTAGATAGCGGATTTCAGAATTTGCAAAAATAGCCTTCTATCGACAATTGATATGTCGATCTAGGCCCATTCATTTTAGATCGGTACAATTTGCTGATCTAGTCATATCCACCTAAATCGATAGGATCTGAGTTTTTGTCGGCCGATGAAAAGCTGATTTAGACCGATTAGATTGGATTGGTCTTTCATTCGCCGCCGGAAAGAAAGACGAGGCCAAGATAGTTTGCATTTAGTTTTAACGAGGAGGATATCTATTTCGTAGGAATCATACATCATAAAATACTGGCTTCAGGGCACAATAAGGCAGGTGTACTATTCTACCTGGGCCAATGTACTGGCCCAAGGTCTTAGTTGCAGCAAAACTATCTAATGTTCTTGTGCTGATTCAATTCAATTTTGCCGCACATAGATGTCCATCGCTACTTATCTCTTCTTCCAAGTGCTTGCTCTGTTTCGCGATTATTTACGCCCTTAGCGGCTGTAGAGCATCTAGAGTAATGTTTGGCGACTTTAAGGTTTAGGGTTTGGGCGACTTTTCTAGCTATCTTATGAAGAAGTTAGTATTTTTTTAGTTTCTAAATTTTACTTTATTTTTAGATTTTAGAGCTACCGATTCTCACAATCTAAACTAGAATCTAAACTATTGTTTGTTTCAGTTTTAAATTTTAGAAATAAATAAACTCGCCCTAAACAGAGAGAAGCTCTAAATAAATTTATATAGATTCAAATTTTGGAACTTCTATTAGAGATGCTTACAACGTTCACGAATGGACTACTTCCAATATTTTCAAGTACATTTACTGAATATAATTTATATTAAAACCATGACTGTTAATTTTTAAAACAAAATATTATGAATACTTCAAAGTATACTATATTAAACGAAGTGCGTTGCATCATAAGGAGATGTGTTTGTTTCCTCTAGTCTAAAATTTAGTCTTATCACATCGAATGTTTAAATACTATTTTGGAGTATTAAATATAAACTACTTATAAAACTCATTCATAATCGGTGGATTATTCGCGAGATGAATCAATAAGCCTAATTACACCATGATTTGACAATGTGATGCTACAGTAAACATTTGGTAATCATGGATTAATTAGGCTTAATAAATTTGTCTCGCGAACAATCCTTCGATTCTGTAATTGTTTTTATAATCAGTTCACGTTTAGTCCTTTAAATTGGTGTCTAAACATATGATGTGACACAGACTAAATTTTAGTTCATGAAACCAAACACCACCTAAATATTCACTAAACTTTCGTTAATCATTGTATAACCATTCACAAATTATTAATCGTCGAAGTTTAAATAGTACAAGTCAACAGTGATATGCTTTTATACTAAATATTTCACACAGGAGGGAGTAATGTTTTTATACTCTCGTAAATTTAATAGCTTCAACAAAGTAAACTTCAGTTAAAAACCACTTAAACAACCCTACCCAATATTCCTCCAGAAAAGATCGTCTCAAAATCTGGAGAAATACAACGAAGATCATCTCAACTTTCCATCGAACAAGACCATATAGCATGCGAAATCAACAGAACAAAACATGTCAACAGGGTTTTGGTTGAATTACGTGAGGATTTGGAGCTCCTGGAGGTTCCTCGGCAGCTTGAAGAAGCTGTAGTCGGAATGGGGCATGGAGAGGTAAAGCAGCTGTGGAAAAGATTTCAACGAGTCTGCCCTGCTGCTGCTTCCTGTCTCGTGGCGCCGTAGCCTGCTGCTCTGTTGCACCGGAGGCAAGCGGGTCGGGAGGATGTGAGTGGAGGAGTCGAGCTGTCGGGATGGCGGTGGGAGGCAGGCGGTGGCGCTGAGGTGAGGCCGCGGGGGTGGGAGGCACGTACGGAGGCTAGGGCTCCGGCGGGATCCGTGGCGGCGGGATGACGGATGCAGGGGCGGGAGGCACGGGCGAAGCCTGGAAGTCGAAGCCGCAGAAGCAACTGTGAATAGCTTTAGCTTTTGGAGAAAACAGCTAATTTACATGATAAATTTTGAATACACTACAGTAAAATAATCGGATTTTCGACGGTTTAATCAATTTTCGTCGGTTCTTCGTAAACCAAGGAAAAACAATAATTTTCGGCGGCTTTACGGAAAGACCAACGAAAATTTCTTCTTAGGACGGTAGGAATATTTCTTTTCTTCGAGCACATCAATTTTGTCGAATTTAGTTCAAATCCTCTAAGATTATTGAGTGCTAAACTGGATTTTGTACCGGAGCTCACTCTTTTTTTTTTGTCTATTTCTCTATCCTTCGCATATGAAAAAACACTATATAACTTTATAAGGCTCTATTTGGCACAGTTTCGGATAAAAAATTGTTGGAGCTAATTATCTAGCTCTAAAAATCCTGAATTTGGAGGTGTAGATGAATTAAGGATATTTAGGTGAGTAATTTAATTTTTATTTTAGACTAAAAATAAAACTTAAAATATTTTATTAGACTGTAAAACGCCAGATCTAGTCGGAATCGCTCTCTCACTCTGACTGCGACGCTTCCCTGTCAAGAATCACCAATCGCCGGTTCGGTTGATTTCTAAAATTTTTCTTCCCGCTGTTCATCAGGCCGTGAGTTAAAGTATTTGAGTTTTTTTATATATGCTATTTCAATTACTATGCTTTGAAATTTTGCTACTATAATTCGTCTATTTAGATATATGTCATTTCAAAGTTACAACTCTCACAAAATCTAATGACATATTTCCGATTTCTCTAAAATTATAATGTATATTTCAGAATTCTTTAAATTTGTAATGGTATAATTCAGAGTTCTTTGAATTTATAATGATATGAATCTAAATACATGAATTGTAATATCATTTCTTCAAAATCACTCGCCAGCACCATTCGTGCGTAGGACAACAGTTCGTTTTCAGCGTTGTATCGTCCAACATGCTGCTACTACGTGCTGTCGTTTTTGTTACAATGGACTAGAGACTGGGGCTTTGATTTTTGTCACTGAAGAAAAAGAAGGCTTCAATGCTTCGTTGATGCAACGTCGGAGCAGTACTATTCTGTGTTTTTGGACAGCCATATATACTCGGCAACAAAGCGTGGCTGCAAAGAGACCGCAGATACTGTGGAAATTTTTTTGCTTCCATTTTTTCTCTTGCCAAAACCAAACTATTCCGTCTATTTGGTTTCACGTTTTTAATCTGAATATCTCTTATTTTGATTGAATTTATAAAATATATATATTAACATCTTTAAAATAAATGGAACACAACCCATCGCCGTGTCGCCCAAGACGTCGGCTCGAGTGAAACCCTAATAGCCCCAGCCGCCACTGCTTCTTCCCCACCTCTTCCCTCATTGTTGTCGGAGCTCTCCACAGGGTCTCCCAGTGGCTACGATAAAGGTGGCGGTAGGGCATTTTTCCCCCTTATCCCCACTAGCAAGCGTATCTAGAGCTTCGGCACTAGCTACTGATAGAAGTTTCTTATTTAGATCACCTAGGGTTGATGCTAATAGGGTATGTCTAAGGCAAACATGGCATAGGTTTTACTAAAACAGAGAGGGATTAAGAGTAGTGTACCTTCATTGGTGTTGGTACCTGAGGAAGATGCCATGGCGAGTCCTTGGCGTCGAAGTCCGACGACGGTGAATGGACCTTCCTGTCGCTACAGCGCACAAGTAGATCGGGTTGTCTAGGGATGTCGGGGAAGGTTTATGGCGTACAAGGTATGGAACCTTGCAGCCGGAGGCCTTCCCCTCATATTTATAGCGTTGTGCGACAGGGGGCCCTTCAACCATAATCGGTTGAGCGCCCCCGATCAGGGCGTGGGAGACTAGGGACTTCTGTTAGGGGTGTCCGAGTCTTACGCGTGGAGGAGAGGGACTCGACTCCCTCTCCTCTGAGATCTTATCCTAACATTCTCCCTCTAGATCTCAACTTAGTTTTTAACTTAACTTAACATTACATCGATTCCATTATAGATCAATGCATAGAGCATGTTGCATCACAATAGTCAGTTACGTACTATGTGACTCAACAACTACAATACACCTTTCTATTCTGAAATAATTTCTAAACTTATTTTGGGCCCTTATAAATCCAATAATCATATGTTTTCTCTTAAACCCATATCGCTTAAGTGTTCTTTGAACACGTTGGGTGGTAAGCCTTTTGTGAGCGGATCCGCAAGCATACGCTTGGTACTTATATGCTCTAGACTTATAGTCTGATCTTAGATTTTCTCCTTAACAACATAGTACTTAATGTTGATGTGTTTGGCAGCACCACTCTTCTTGTTGTTATGGGATTATAGTACTGCTGGCTCATTATCACAATACAACTTAAGTGGCTTTTCAATGTTGTCGACCACTCTTAAACCGGGAATAAACTTCTTAAACCATAGTGCCTGTCCGGTGGCCTCATAACATGCAACAAACTCAGCATACATCGTGGAAGATGTCGTCACAGTTTGTTTGGAGCTTTTCCACGACATAGCTCCTTTTGCGAGTGTAAATATATAACCTGATGTGGACTTCTCAATATCTACACATCCCGCAAAGTCTGAATCTGAATAACCTACTATCTCTAGGTTATCTGATCTCTCATATGATAACATGAAGCCTTTTTTGCCTTGTATATATCTCAAGGCTTTCTTAACTCATTTCCAATGATCTATGCCTGGATTTTCCTGATATCTGCCAAGCATCCCGGTGGCAAAAGTTAAGTCAGGGTGAGTACATATTTGAGCATACATTAAGCTTCCGATAGCAGAAGCATATGAAACCGATTTCATTTGATCGATTTCATATTGGTTCCTGAGACATTTAAAATTCCCAAACTTATCACCCTTGACTATCGGAGCAGGTGAAGGCTTACATGAATGCATACTATATTTTCTAAGTATCTTTTCTAAGTATGCCTTCTGTGATAATCCTAATACCCCCTTACTTCTGTCTCAGAAAATCTCAATTCCTAATACATAAGAAGCTTCTCCAAGATCCTTCATGTCAAAATGAGAGGACAAAAACTTCTTAGTTTCTAATAGTATATTAACATCGCTACTTGCTGGTAGGATGTCATCCACATACAAGACTAGGAAAATAAATTTCCCGTTTTTGAACTTAGCATAAATGCAGTTGTCCTCTTCATTCTCCTTAAACCAAAATTTTCTAATAGTCTCATCAAATTTGAGATACCACTGCCTAGAGGCCTGTTTAAGTCCATAAATGTACTTAGTTAAATGGCATCCCAAATTTTCTTTCCCTTCTATGACAAAACCCTTGGGTTGTGCCATATAGACATTCTCATTTAGATCCCCGTTGAGAAATGTCGTCTTTACATCGATCTGATGTAACTCTAAGTCATAATTTGCCACTAAAGCCATAATGATTCTAAATGAATCTTTAGATGAGACAGGAGAAAATGTCTCATTATAGTCTATTCCTTCTCTTTGAGTGAAGCCTTTAGCAACAAGTCTAGCCTTAAATCTTTCTATATTCCCTTGGGAGTCACATTTCACCTTGTAGACCCATTTGCAGCCTCTTATTTTGGCTCCTTTAGGAATTTTTTCTAATTTACAGACTTTGTTAGTACTCATAGACCTCATCTCATCCTTCATGGCCTCAAACCACTTAGAAGAGTAAGGGCTTCTCATATCTTCTTCAAAAGAGGCGGGATCACCCTCATTTGAATTTCTGTACTCATATAAACCTCATGGTCATCAGGAATAGCTGATCTTCTTACTCTTTGTGATCTCCTAACGTTCTCTTGAACTCGGACATTATCATCTCTAATGCCTTATTGAACTAGTACATCATTTTCTATGATGTCCTCTTGAACTGGTACATTATTTTCTAAGACAGGGGGTTGTTCTTCTTGTTCTTCATTAGCAACTTCTGGAACTACAGGTTCCTGAATAACAGGCACCTCATGAACAACAGGTGTCGCTAATGAAGGTCCAACTTCAGGTGCTAGACAAATAGGTGTTGTCACAGGTATATGAAAAATTGGCTTTTAAATCATAGGAGTGGTGTCACGCCCCGATTTAACAAATCGGGACATTATTGAATTTCAGAAGAAAAACAATAATACAAGAGGTTCATCATGCGAAAACGTACATACGACAATATCCATGGTACGCAGACCACATTTATTACAACATTGTTTTAGTAAAAACAGTAATAAAATAATTAGACAGCGGCATGACGAACGTCTTCTTCAGGATCTTTCTTCTCGACTGGGTCGCTACTCCAGACCGTCTTCAAAGTAAGCATCCTCTGTGGGGTCCAACGGGTATGAGTACAAAAAGTACTCAACAAGCCACCGCAAATGCAAATAATAATGTAGGATAATAACAAGGAAGGATAATGGCTAACATTGCAGAATAATGCAGTTGCAGTTATGGCATTTAGTGTAATCATATTTTAATCATGCGGAAAGTAAACATGAGCATCATCAACATCAACTAACTCGAGGAGTACGTTTTACCTCCTCGCACAACGGTCCTTACATGTCAATCCATCATGCACATTCATATTCAAAGTAAACTAACTGGGGGATGTCACGCAACCCGCCCTTGACCGTGGGCTCGGCTTTTTGAAAAGATTTAAGACTCTGATCAGAGATGTACTACTGTACCCACAAGGCACGCACTCATCCCAACGAGATGACCCATTTCACGGGAACTCGTGCCAAAACCTCAATATGAGATGTTCCAAGCGATAACCACCCGCTCTAGGTTTCGCCGGCGCGCCGGGCCGCATCCCGGCTAACGTCGCACCCCCTTTTGCGCCACATTAGTACAAGTCACCCGCAGGTGCAACTTGACCCATCTCCAAATGGTGGCCTCGGTTTGGAACAACCCATACCTTAGTTAGGACTTACCCACTAGACTTGTGGTTAGTACGTAAGTGTATTGCAACGGATCCGTCAGACCGGTCCTTATAGTGCCCCGGGTGCTACCGACCAATGCCCTAGCTTGCACCCAGAACCCACCATGCATACACTCACAACCATGACTCATCACCAACAGAATTTCCAAGGATAAGAAGTAACGGGGATCATATAATAGAACCATTTTACTACGACTCATTTTTATCCTATAGCGGTCGTGTCAATACTTTGGACACTAGCTAATATCATTGATCATATGGTGACAAGGAGGTCAGGCGAGATAGCATGGCTTGGGTTGCACATCAAGGTCGGGGGATCCTAAATAATTATAATGTAAGGGTTCATTTGACTAATGCATATATAACCTATGTGTTTTAGCGATAGTCAATTCAAACATGGGTTCAATATGTTCAAAAGAATGGTTTGGTGACTTGCCTTGTTCAGCGAAAGGCGAGGGAGGGACTTCCGGGAAGTATTCCGGCTCCTCGACGGCGTCGTAGTCTTTTCAATAATAATAAAGTAAAATAAATACAACATTCTATATAAACAACGTAAAATCACACAACAAGCATATGAGTTTAAGTTGGTTTGATTTTAAAGAAAATCAGTTGTTAAGGTTCTGAAATTTATTTCATGAATAATTTAAAATGAATCAAAATGAATTATGGTTTTTCATAAAAGGGTTTTTAAGTGTGAATAATATCACCTTAAGTTTTCTAATTAATTTGATATGAATGGTTCAGAGGAAACTCTGTGGTTCTAGTATATAAACAGAAAGGAATAAATATATAAATTTTCTGAAGTTTAAATATTTGAATTTATATTTTAACCCTAAGAGCATTTGAATACTTATTTAAATAAACATGAAAAATTCCAAGTAAACTTACTGTTTTTATTGCATAAACATGTAGAGAATAATTTTATGAATTTTCTGAAATTGGAATGGTAATTTTTAGAGTCCAAATGCGCCAGATATGAATTTTACAAGTTTAAAGGTATTTCTGAAATTCATTTTCAAATTTTAAATCCCTCGGGTCCACGGTGAGCCAGGCCCACGGTGAACCCGCGCACTGTGCGCGTGCGCCGGGTCGATCTGGACCGTCGGATCCAGATCCGACGCGCGAGGGCGAGGTGGGGCGCGTAAGTGACTACGGACGGCCAGGATTAAAACGTTTGAAGAGGTACCACGTGGACGCACGAGATTAAACGCGGGGTTTTAAAACTAACGGACGCACGAGATCGCACCGTACCGCTTCACTCAGATCCGACGGCGCCGATTAAATCGCACGAGGGATTAAATCTGGGCCGTTAGATCTGGATCGCACGGCGTGGATCGAATCCGACACGGCACGGGTACTCGACCCGTGCCGGTCGTCTTCTCCGACGACGGCGAGCGGGCCAGCGGCCACGGCGAGCGACGGTGGCCCTAGCTAAGCCTAAAAATGGAAGGAGTGCACTACGGCGGTCACGATGGTACCTTGGCGGCGGTCCGGGGACGACGGGGCGTGGCCGGCGACGAGGGTAGACGCGGAAGGCTCCTCGGGTACTCGACGGCGACGGTGTTCCGGCGATCTCCTTGACCAGCGGAGACGTGGCCGAGGTAGGGGACGTCCTTGCGGTCACGACGGTGGCGGAGGCGCGGGCCGGGGTGGTCCGAGGCGACGGCGAGGGGCGGCCGGAGGTGAAGCAGGGGGGGAATTGTTCAAAGGCGAAGGGAGAGCGCTCTGTTCGTTCTCAAAGCGAGAGGGCGTGGGGGTCGGACGCGGCTCAGGCCGGGGGCTTAAATAGGACACCGGAGAGGGCTCGCATGCAAGGAAAGCTGGGGGAGAGCTTTAAGTCGCCGGCGAGGGCTCGACCATGCATGGAGCTGCGTTCCCGGGGGCTTAAACGCGCCCTTTAACGCGATTAAACGGGCAGGGGGGCTCGGGGTGCATTAAACCGGCGGCAATTGAATGCGGGAGGGGCCAGCGAGACGGATCCGAGGCGGGGTCGTCGGCCGGCGGGATTTGGGGGCGGAGGCGGGAGGTAGACGACGGGTCTGACAGGCGGGGTCCACGGGGCAGCGAGCGCGAGCGAGCGAACGTGAAGGCTGACGGGTGGGGCCGCGGTGTCGGGTTCGCGCGCGAGGGGAGGGATTCGGCGCCGACAGGTGGGACCGGGTTGTCAGTCTAAGGCGAGCGTGGTAACGGGCTGGGCCGGCCGGGAGAGAGAGAAGGGAGGGAGGGGAGCCCAATACTGTTCTAATACATTTCTGAATAAAAATAATTCCAGAAAATAGATTAAAATGTTAGGGCTACTTCCAAGGTTGGTAAAAATTTATAAAAATTCCCAAAATTATGTTTTGGTCTTAGGATCATATACAAAAAGTTTCACCTCCTAGTTTGGTCATCTACTCTATGTTGTAGTTCAAAATGGTATAAAAGGGAATTAAAAGTATTTTCTGAAATAATAATTCCAAGAAATTGAATTTAAATAATATTTTTATTGTTTTGAAAATTTGGGGTGTTACAAACCTATCCCCCTTACAAGAATCTCGTCCTCGAGATTGGAACGCTACTCGAATAACTCGGGGTATTGGGCTTTCAGTTCGTCTTCCTTTTCCCAAGTGGCTTCTTCGGCGGGATGGTTGTTCCATTGGACTTTGCAGAAGCGAACAACGCGACTTCTGGTTACTCTCTCCTTGGTTTCCAAGATCTTGATGGGTCTTTTTATGTAGGTCAAGTCTTCTTGGACATTGAGCTGCTGAAGGTCGGCTTGCTCGGTGGGTACACGGAGGCACTTCTTCAGCTGAGAGACATGGAACACATCATGAACTCCTGCCAAGGATGGAGGCAGTTCCAGTTGATATGCCACTTCTCCTTGTCGACGGAGGATCTGGAAAGGTCCGACGTAGCGGGGTGCTAGTTTGCCTTTCATGTTGAACCTTTGAGTGCCACGGAGGGGAGTGACTCGGAGGTAGACATACTCGCCCTCCTCAAAGGCTAGGTCTCTTCGACGGTTGTCGGCATAGCTCTTTTGCCTGGATTGGGCTGCCTTCAGTCGGTCTCTTATGATCTTAACCTTCTCTTCAGCTTCTCTCAATAAATCAGTCCCAAACAGTTGTGACTCTCCGGTTTGATCCCAGAGCAACGGCGTTCTGCACTTACGCCCATAGAGTGCTTCGAACGGGGACATCTGCAGGCTGGCTTGATAACTGTTGTTGTAGGAGAACTCTGCATATGGTAAGTTCTTGTCCCACATTCCGCCAAAGTCTAGAGCACAAGCTCTAAGCATATCCTCCAATATCTGGTTGACCCTTTCGGTTTGACCGTCGGTCTGTGGATGATAGGCGGTGCTAAAGTTCAGCCGGGTGCCGAGTTCCTCTTGAAGGTTCTTCCAAAACTTGGAGGTAAACTGACTCCCGCGGTCAGATACAATCTTCTTAGGAACTCCGTGGAGGCACACAATCCGGGTCATGTACAACTCAGCCAACTTGGCGACGGTGTACGTTGTCTTGACCGGAACAAATTGAGCTACCTTGGTGAGTCGGTCGACGATCACCCAGATAGAATCATGACCAGCTTGGGTCCTGGGCAGTCCCGTGATGAAGTCCATTCCTATTTCTTCCCACTTCCATTCAGGGACTTTGAGAGGTTGAAGCAGTCCGGCAGGTCTCTGATGCTCTGCCTTGACTCGCCGGCATGTGTCGCACTTGGCCACATACTCAGCTATTTCTCTCTTCATGCTGACCCACCAATATTTTTCCTTTAGGTCTTGGTACATCTTTGTACTCCCGGGATGAATGGAGTATAATGTATCATGGGCTTCTTGGAGGATGAGGGTCTTCAACTCTGGTAGGTTGGGTACGCATACTCGGTTTCCGAACCAGATGGTACCATGCTCGTCCTCGGAAAATCCGGGGGCTTTACCCTTCCTCATGTTCTGCTGGATTTCCAGGATGTCCGGATCTTCCTTCTGTTTCTCTCGGATCTGGTCTATTAAGACAGGCCGAGACTCCAAGGCAGCGAGGTACTCTCGAGTGGTGATCCCTAGGTTTAGCCTTTCCATCTCCTTGTAAAGTAGAGGAGCCTGGTCTTGAATCATGATGGCATTGCAGTACCCTTTTCGACTAAGGGCGTCTGCCACCACATTCGCTTTGCCCGGATGATAATGGATGCCCAAGTCGTAATCCTTGATCAGTTCCAACCATCTCCTTTGCCTGAGATTCAGATCTGGTTGGGTGAATATATACTTGAGGCTCTTGTGGTCGGTGAAGACCTCACACCGGTTTCCCACAAGGTAATGTCTCCATATCTTCAAGGCATGAACCACGGCTGCTAGTTCCAGGTCGTGGGTTGGGTAGTTCAGCTCATGCGGTCTCAACTGCCGGGAGGCGTAGGATATCACCTTCCCTTCTTGCATTAAGACGCATCCCAATCCTTGGCGAGAGGCATCACAGTAGACGTGGAAGTCTTTCCGGATGTCTGGCAGAGTCAGTATGGGAGCTGATACTAGCTTCTTCTTGAGGGTCTGGAAGCTTTCTTCGCAGTCGGGGGTCCATTCAAACTTCACTTCCTTCTGCAGGAGTCTGGTCATAGGCTTGGCGATCTTGGAAAAATTCTCGATGAACCGGCGGTAGTATCCGGCCAATCCGAGAAAACTCCGGATCTCGGTCACGGTCGTTGGCTGTAGCCAGTTGGTTACCGCTTCGACGGTGGTTGGGTCCACTGCTATTCCTCCGACAGATATAACATGGCCGAGGAACTTCACCTCAGACGACCAAAATTCGCATTTGCTGTATTTGGCGTACATTTGCTGCTCCCTTAGCTTTCCGAGGGTCAGACGGAGGTGAGTCTCGTGTTCTTCCTTGGTCTTGGAGTAAACGAGGATATCGTCGATGAATACCACGATGAACTTGTCCAAGAACTCCATGAATACATTGTTCATCATGTTCATGAAAAAGGCCGGGGCATTCGTGAGTCCGAACGACATCACGGTGTACTCGTAGAGTCCATAGCGGGAGGTGAAGGCAGTCTTGGGTATGTCTTCTTCCCTAATCCTCAATTGGTGATAACCTGACCTGAGGTCAATCTTGGAAAACACCGAGGATCCTTTCAGCTGATCAAACAGGTCGTCGATCCGAGGCAATGGGTACTTGTTCTTGATGGTTACGTCGTTCAAGGCTCTATAGTCCACGCACATCCTCTTGGTCTTGTCCTTCTTCATGGCAAATATAACCGGTGCACCCCAGGGTGAGGTACTCGGTCGAATGTAACCTTTCTGCTCTAGGTCTTCGATGTTGCTCTTGACTTCGGCTAGTTCATTGGCGGCCATCCGGTACGGGCGCTTGGAGATTGGAGTGGTCCCGGGGACAAGTTCGATTCTGAATTCGATGTCCCGCTTGGGAGGCATTCCGGGCAGATCTTCAGGGAAGACATCCGCAAACTCCTTGACTATAGGCACCTCTTCAAGAGCTATCGAGCGAAGGGATGCTCCGAGTGATTTGCGACTGGTCATCCGAAAGGTGACGGTTACGCCTTCAGGATTGGTCACCATGACGGACTTGTTGGCACAGTCGATCACTCCCTTGTGCTTCATCAACCAATCCATACCTAGTATAAGGTCGAGTCCGGTGCATTGGATGAGGACAGGCTCGGCCCGAAACAGTACTCCTTGGATGTCAAGTTGAACTTTAGGGCTGTATAAGCGGGCTGAGGTCCTATTGCCGGGGGTGGCAATCACCATGGGAATGGGTAGAGGGAGCACGTCCAGATGGTTTGTTTTCACAAAACTTTCCGAGATGAAAGAGTGGGTTGCTCCAGAGTCAAATAATATGACGGCCGGTACGGAATTCACAGTAAACGTACCGAGCAGGACTTCAGGAGCCTCCTGAGCTTTCTCTGCGCTGATGTGGTTGACGCGGGCGCGAACCGCCTGGTTGGGTGCCGCACCTTGGTTCTGCTTGGGGTGAGGACACTGGTGCGAATAGTGCCCTTCCTTGCGGCAGTTGAAGCAGACGACCGGCCTTCCTTGGCGATCCTTCAAGATCGGGGCCTTAGCGGCTGGTGTCGGCTGAGCGGCCGGAGCTGGTGGAGCGGGGCGAGGATGCCCGGCGTTGGATCCACCGGCTGCGTGAGGTGGCCTGTAGGCGGGCCGAGGATGGTAGGCGGGCGCTGGTGGCGGAGGGACGAAGCGGGGCCTCTGAGAGTTCGCCTGCTGATGCTTGAAGGCGATCATCTTCCTCTTCTTGAGGTCCAGCTTGTTCTGCTCAGTCTCTTGGATGAGCGCTTTGTTGACCAGCCGTTGGAAGTCGGCGAAGTCGGCGGCGACGAGCTGGATGGACAGCTCATCCTTAAGTCCCCTGAGGAACTTGGCTTGGCGGAGGGCGTCGGTGCGCACTTCCTCCGGTGCGTAGCGGGCGAGGCGGTTGAACTCATGGAGGTACTCCATGACGGTCCTGTTGCCTTGCTGCAGGTCGCGGAACTCCTGCTGTTTCACCGCGATGACGCCGGCGGGGACGTGGGCGGCACGAAAGGCGATGGTGAACTCCGCCCAAGTCACCACGTGGCCCTCTGGCTGGGACGCACGGTAGTTGTCCCACCATTCAGCGGCGGGACCCTGGAGCTGGTGAGTGGCGAAGGCCACCCGCTCCCGGTCTGTGCAGGGGAGGAGGTCGAGCTTCTTTTCGATGGTGCGAAGCCAATCTCCGGCCTCCATCGGGTTGGTGGTGCTCGAGAAGATGGGCGGGCGCACGCGCAAAAACTCGGAGAGCTGCGGAGCGGCCGCGGGTGCTGGTGCGCGAGGGGCGGGCTCCCCGTTCTGCAGACGGTCCAACTGAGCCTGTTGGTGCTGCATTTGGGTGAGGAGGGCGGTGATCAGATGGTTCTGATTCGCCATCATCTCCGCCAAGGTGGGGTGGTTGGCGGAAGGCGACCCGGATTGACGCGGGCCCGTTGCACCCCAGTTGGGCACAACACCCTCAGGCGCATCACGGCTTCCTCCTGCTCCGTTGTTGGAGCCGGTGTTCTGGTGGTCGGCCATCTTCTGAATTCATAAGGTTATAAGGCAAAAAGTTGACAACACAATTAACAAGAATATTTCAAGCATATAAATTAAGTGGTAAAAATGTTCATTACAATCAAGTTCTTATTCTACCCACAACACACTCGTCGTGGGTAGCACCACATACAAAATAATGCTTTTTATTTAAATTCGCGTCTCCTAACGCCTATTCGCCACCGGAGGCAGTCTCCGTGCTCTCGGAACCACGAGTGCGCGGCTCCAGAGAGATGGTGGGCTCGAGAAAATTCTCGATAATGGAGTCGGAGACGAGGCCGGGGCGTGGAGGAGGGGCGCTGGTAGAGGGCCTGGCGGGGGAGGGTCGTGGCGGGATCCTCTTGGGGCGAGGGAGGGGCTCTCGGATGGGCTTCTTCTTCCTTGGAAGAAGAGGAACCATCTCCGCGATATCCTTCTGCAGGTGCATGATCTTGCGCTGCAACTCGCCGTTCTGCTGGATCAAGTTCTTCGTTTCTTCACGAAGGAACTCAACCGCCTCATGGTGCTCGTCGGCGTCGAGCACCGCCTCAGTGTGGAGATCATCCATGGCCTGCAGAAGACGCGACTGCCGGGCCATGACCGGATCACGCACGGAGTGAACTCCGAGGTAGATGCTACGGTGGGCTCCGGGAGTACGCTTCGGCACAAGCCGGAAGGACGAGTTCTGAAGACGATCGTCGTAGATCATCCTCAGCTCCATGAGGGCCTGGAGGGCGACTCGTTGGCACGCGACGTCGAAAGTCGGGCCTCCAAGTGCGGTGGTGTAGGGCGGCAGATGTTCTCCGGAGCCATGGACGGTGAGGGAGACGTCACAAGGCCCGACGAACTCGTCGGGGTAGACTCCTTGAAATTCGGGTTCGAAGAGGAACCCGAGGAAGGTGAGCATCATACGGAGCTCCCGGACGAAGCCCTCGTAGTGGCGGCAGTAGCTGTGGACTTGGTAAACAGGCATCTACAAAACAGCAAGTTGAATAAAAGTGAGGAGAGGAACAAAGTTTATGAAGTAAATTTTCGAGAAATAATTTCCTGTGGCTAATGGCTAGGCGGGTCTGTTTGGCTTCCTACAGTCGAGTCGGCTCTGATACCATCTTGTCACGCCCCGATTTAACAAATCGGGACATTATTGAATTTCATAAGAAAAACAATAATACAAGAGGTTCATCATGCGACAACGTACATACGACAATATCCATGGTACGCAGACCACATTTATTACAACATTGTTTTAGTAAAAACAGTAATAAAATAATTAGACAGCGGCATGACGAACGTCTTCTTCAGGATCTTTCTTCTCGACTGGGTCGCTACTCCAGACCGTCTTCAAAGTAAGCATCCTCTGTGGGGTCCAACGGGTATGAGTACAAAAAGTACTCAACAAGCCACCACAAATGCAAATAATAATGTAGGATAATAACAAGGAAGGATAATGGCTAACATTGCAGAATAATGCAGTTGCAGTTATGGCATTTAGTGTAATCATATTTTAATCATGCGGAAAGTAAACATGAGCATCATCAACATCAACTAACTCGAGGAGTACGTTTTACCTCCTCGCACAACGGTCCTTACATGTCAATCCATCATGCACATTCATATTCAAAGTAAACTAACTGGGGGATGTCACGCAACCCGCCCTTGACCGTGGGCTCGGCTTTTCGAAAAGATTTAAGACTCTGATCAGAGATGTACTACTGTACCCACAAGGCACGCACTCATCCCAACGAGATGACCCATTTCACGGGAACTCGTGCCAAAACCTCAATATGAGATGTTCCAAGCGATAACCACCCGCTCTAGGTTTCGCCGGCGCGTCGGGCCGCATCCTGGCTAACGTCGCACCCCCTTTTGCGCCACATTAGTACAAGTCACCCGCAGGTGCAACTTGACCCATCTCCAAATGGTGGCCTCGGTTTGGAACAACCCATACCTTAGTTAGGACTTACCCACTAGACTTGTGGTTAGTATGTAAGTGTATTGCAACGGATCCCTCAGACCGGTCCTTATAGTGCCCCGGGTGCTACCGACCAATGCCCTAGCTTGCACCCGGAACCCACCATGCATACACTCACAACCATGACTCATCACCAACAGAATTTCCAAGGATAAGAAGTAACGGGGATCATATAATAGAACCATTTTACTACGACTCATTTTTATCCTATAGCGGCCGTGTCAATACTTTGGACACTAGCTAATATCATTGATCATATGGTGACAAGGAGGTCAGGCGAGATAGCATGACTTGGGTTGCACATCAAGGTCGGGGGATCCTAAATAATTATAATGTAAGGGTTCATTTGACTAATGCATATATAACCTATGTGTTTTAGCGATAGTCAATTCAAACATGGGTTCAATATGTTCAAAAGAATGGTTTGGTGACTTGCCTTGTTCAGCGAAAGGCGAGGGAGGGACTTCCGGGAAGTATTCCGGCTCCTCGACGGCGTCGTAGTCTTTTCAATAATAATAAAGTAAAATAAATACAACATTCTATATAAACAACGTAAAATCACACAACAAGCATATGAGTTTAAGTTGGTTTGATTTTAAAGAAAATCAGTTGTTAAGGTTCTGAAATTTATTTCATGAATAATTTAAAATGAATCAAAATGAATTATGGTTTTTCATAAAAGGGTTTTTAAGTGTGAATAATATCACCTTAAGTTTTCTAATTAATTTGATATGAATGGTTCAGAGGAAACTCTGTGGTTCTAGTATATAAACAGAAAGGAATAAATATATAAATTTTCTGAAGTTTAAATATTTGAATTTATATTTTAACCCTAAGAGCATTTGAATACTTATTTAAATAAACATGAAAAATTCCAAGTAAACCTACTGTTTTTATTGCATAAACATGTAGAGAATAATTTTATGAATTTTCTGAAATTGGAATGGTAATTTTTAGAGTCAAAATGCGCCAGATATGAATTTTACAAGTTTAAAGGTATTTCTGAAATTCATTTTCAAATTTTAAATCCCTCGGGTCCACGGTGAGCCAGGCCCACGGTGAACCCGCGCACTGTGCGCGTGCGCCGGGTCGATCTAGACCGTCGGATCCAGATCCGACGCGCGAGGGCGAGGTGGGGCGCGTAAGTGACTACGGACGGCCAGGATTAAAACGTTTGAAGGGGTACCACGTGGACGCACGAGATTAAACGCGGGGTTTTAAAACTAACGGACGCACGAGATCGCACCGTACCGCTTCACTCAGATCCGACGGCGCCGATTAAATCGCACGAGGGATTAAATCCGGGCCGTTAGATCTGGATCGCACGGCGTGGATCGAATCCGACACGGCACGGGTACTCGACCCGTGCCGGTCGTCTTCTCCGACGACGGCGAGCGGGCCAGCGGCCACGGCGAGCGACGGTGGCCCTAGCTAAGCCTAAAAATGGAAGGAGTGCACTACGGCGGTCACGATGGTACCTTGGCGGCGGTCCAGGGACGACGGGGCGTGGCCGGCGACGAGGGTAGACGCGGAAGGCTCCTCGGGTACTCGACGGCGACGGTGTTCCGGCGATCTCCTTGACCAGCGGAGACGTGGCCGAGGTAGGGGACGTCCTTGCGGTCATGATGGTGGCAGAGGCGCGGGCCGGGGTGGTCCGAGGCGACGACGAGGGGCGGCCGGAGGTGAAGCAGGGGGGAATTGTTCAAAGGCGAAGGGAGAGCGCTCTGTTCGTTCTCAAAGCGAGAGGGCGTGGGGGTCGGACGCGGCTCAGGCCGGGGGCTTAAATAGGACACCGGAGAGGGCTCGCATGCAAGGAAAGCTGGGGGAGAGCTTTAAGTCGCCGGCGAGGGCTCGGCCATGCATGGAGCTGCGTTCCCGGGGGCTTAAACGCGCCCTTTAACGCGATTAAACGGGCAGGGGGGCTCGGGGTGCATTAAACCGGCGGCAATTGAATGCGGGAGGGGCCAGCGAGACGGATCCGAGGCGGGGTCGTCGGCCGGCGGGATTTGGGGGCGGAGGCGGGGGGTAGACGACGGGTCTGACAGGCGGGGTCCACGGGGCAGCGAGTGCGAGCGAGCGAACGTGAAGGCTGACGGGTGGGGCCGCGGTGTCGGGTTCGCGCGCGAGGGGAGGGATTCGGCGCCGACAGGTGGGACCGGGTTGTCAGTCTGAGGCGAGCGTGGTAACGGGCTGGGCCGGCCGGGAGAGAGAGAAGGGAGGGAGGGGAGCCCAATACTGTTCTAATACATTTCTGAATAAAAATAATTCCAGAAAATAGATTAAAATGTTAGGGCTACTTCCAAGGTTGGTAAAAATTTATAAAAATTCCCAAAATTATGTTTTGGTCTTAGGATCATATACAAAAAGTTTCACCTCCTAGTTTGGTCATCTACTCTATGTTGTAGTTCAAAATGGTATAAAAGGGAATTAAAAGTATTTTCTGAAATAATAATTCCAAGAAATTGAATTTAAATAATATTTTTATTGTTTTGAAAATTTGGGGTGTTACAAGTGGGTACGCAGACTCGATTCTTTTCAAGGCTAATTTCTCTTGGTACCGTGCTCCCCCTAATCATAGCGTCTTCTAAAAATACTGCGTGTCTCGTTTCTACAAACTTAGTATGTCTACCAGGACAGTAGAAACGGAACCTTAAACTTTTCTGGGTAGCCAATAAAATGGCAACTCACTATCTTAGGATTTAGCTTACCAATATTTGGGTTAAATACCTTAGCCTCAGCAGGACATCCCCATACTCTAAAATAATTTAGAGAGGGTTCTTGTCCAGTCCATAGCTCATATGGTTTTTTGGGCACCGACTTACTCGAAACCCGATTAAGAATATGAATGGTGGTTTTTAGTGTCTCCATCCATAAACCAATCGGTAGAGTGAAATAACTTAGCATGCTTCTTACCATGTCCATTAAGGTGTGATTGCGTCGTTCTACCACTCCATTTTAATTGTAATGCACCGCTTATCTGTTGGAAGGGATAAGATTCGTAATAAATTCTCTGATTTGAAATAAAAATTAAATATTGTATTAATCGGATATTGCATGTTATATGGTTTGTGTAACTCTTCTCTTTTTCTGATCTATTTACTTCAATATGTAGAGTAAAATTTGGCTACCAAAATTTTAAAATTAACCCAACTAATTAATAGATATTAATAATTGATTTTTGAATAATATAATATTTACGGGTGCCAATATTAGGAGGTAAGACATCATTTTCTTTTATTTGATCTTCTTTTGGAACAATTAGGATAAACACTCTATACTTATTTAAGTATACAATAAAATTTGATATATATATATATATTGGTGTATATATTGGTGGGATCAGAAAATACATAATATGTTTTTAGTATTTAGAACATTAAAGGGTTCGAAGTACAGACAGGTGTTCAAACTCTGTCCGAGACTTCTGGAACAGATAATAACCTTCATGCAAAAGTATTATTGATTAACACTACCAATGTTAGCCCCACCTCTTCGAGGAAAAAGGTATTTACATGCACAACATAAATAAGATGTTATCAAACTACCCTCTATTTATAACCGACTATAACTCTGATATACAAAGGATTATATATGAGTAACATCGTAAAATATTGTATGAACACCGTAAAGTATATGTATTGTCAGTGAAGAGTCGAGCCCCTAGTTTTGGCTCTTACTTCAGAGTGGCTTCAGGTCTTTCGAGTCTGCCTGGTGAACTTGGTTTGGAGGCACCATGCTTCGTGGCTCCGAAGCATTCTTCTAGTTAGAGTCAAGAAATCCTCATAAGGTGTTTCATTATTCGATGTCTCTTGTTCAATTCTTGTCATTTGATGTCTCTTGATCCATTCTTGGTCAATTCTTAAGTAAAATGTGAGTCATTTCCCCATCAATATATATATACACTCTATTATATAATTGGTGATTTTGAGTGTTAACCTGACCATCCAATTGTTAAATCATAGCCCTTCATTCAACCATCGGATATTCCTTTTTTTCTTTCTCTGGTCGGCCCAGCCCATTATGGCCTCTCCTCCTCTCTCTGTCAGTGGGTCTCGCCTATTTTATATGGAAGCTACTCTTTTATTTTATATGTCAATTTATTAATATATGGAAAACATCAATATATGGAAGTTGATCTGTTTTAAATGGAAATTATTAATATATGAAAGCTAATCTGTTTTATATGGAAATCATTAATATATGGAATGCCCATGTAATAGCCTCAGAATTAAAATAAAATAAAAATGAGGGAAATAATTTTTCTGGAAGAAAAATGGGTTATTTAATTAAAGAAAAGGCTAAAAGAACTCAATTAAAGCAAATCAGGAAGAAATATTTCAAATCTGTACCTGAAAAATTTATGGTGGAATCTAGAGGCCAAGAAATAATTTTGAGAATTTTTACAAAATTTTAGCAACAGTACTTCAAGCCTTAAACAAATAAACCAATTTCTGGAATTAATTTAAAAAGAAAAATACATTTTAAATGCTGTTGGGCCAAAACCCTCAAAGCTTCCTTGGCCCAGCCCAACCCGCAGTCGCGCTCGCTGACAGGCGGGGCCACCCTGTCGGTGCGCCCGCCCTCTTTCCACTGCGTGCGCCACGCCCCGGACAGTCCCACCCGTCAGCCTCCCGCGCTCATCTCCCTCTCGCTGCCAAGCGTGGCCCACGTGTCGGCCCGCTCTCACCCGCGCCAGTCCGCTGACAGGTGGGGGCCACCTGTCAGATCCTTCTTCTTCGTTGGAAGGGGATCTCTCCCCTTCCATTCTTAGCCGGCGACCCCCCCTTGCCCGATTCCGCCGCCGGCCGCCCGGATTCACAAAATTAAGTCCGGAATCCTTTCCCCCGAACACCGGTGATATCTTTCCCCCAAAAGCCGTCGCGATTTCGCCATGAATGGCAGGTAATCGAACCCTAGGGAAACCACACCGGCGATATAGAAAGCCCCCACGGTTTCCTTCGCATAGCCTACCATTTTCGTCGTCGGTGACCCTATAAGAACCCCGGAGATCACCGCAAATCGACCACACCGCTAAAGCCTAGCCCTCGCATTCCTGAGGGTTGTCCACCTCTCTTTTCGGGTTTTACCCCTATCCCGGCTCCGACAAGCCTTCGCCGGTGCCTCGGTCCGCCATCGCCCCCGCCGTCAACACCAGAAGGACCAGTGTCCTCTCCCTATCCCCGGCCACCCTCCCGTGGGCCGTGAAGACCCCCGGAGCTCGTCACCATCGGTAGACCCGAAGGAGCTCCTCCGCTGTCACTCGTCGTCGATCACCATCACTACTCCGCCGTCGTCATCGCCGGTACCTACGTGCTCCCCATCCTCCCCTCTCTCCATTTTGGCCGGAAAATAGGGCCTTAGGCCGTCGCCGCCGTCGGTGGCCGCTCGCCGTCGTTCGGCCGGCGTTGGGGACGAAGCCCTCGGCTTCCCCCGTGCCGCGCGCGTGCCGGACGGGCCCTGTGCCATCCGATTTGAGGCGGACGGCTACGATTAGAACCCGCCCGGGTTTAATCTGGTCCGTCCACTCGGTCAAAGGGGTACCGAGGCCTCACGACCGTTGGATCTCACTTAAATGCCCCCGCCCAGCCACCGACCAATGGATCTGGATCCAACGGTCCAGATCCGACCGGCCCACACGCACAGTGCGCGGGTCCATGGTGGACCTGGCTCACCGTGGACCCAAGCATGTTTTCTATTTAAAATAAAATCCAAAAAATTAGTTTGAGCTTTAAAAATTCATATCTTATTCAATTTAACTCCAAATTTCACCATTTTAATTCTGGAAAATCTGTCTTTTTATTCTATACACATTTATGCAATAAAAACAATATATTTATTTGGCACAAAATATTCTTATTAAATAATCAAGAAAAGACCCCTTTAGGATTCAACTAATATCTCATTTAAAATAACTCAGAAAAACCTTTAATAATTTATATATTAAATTCAGAAGACTTAATGACTTTACTCCACAATTTTAATGCAATAAAAATAGCATGTTCACTTTTCCCACTTTATTCTATTAAATAATATTGCAAAAGCCCTTATAGAATATTTAATTAATTCATTTAATGAAAAGTCCACCCTTTATATAAATATCCTAAAAACTTATATAACACCTTCAGAAGACATAATAACTTAATTTCACTCTTTCTACTTCAATAAGAACATTAAGGCTAATTTTATACCTTTTAATTCATCTCTAAAAAAGGAAAATAAAAGCCCCCTAGGAAAAATAATTACATCAAGTTATAAAATTCAGAAATCTCATTAGAAATCAATCTTAAATATTTAAGTAACAATTTTCTAGAATTTAAGACTCCATCCCCTTTACTTAATCCAACAAAAACATGCATGTTAGTATGGTTGATTTGTTTTGGATTGTTTATTGAATGTTTTATTTACTTTTCCATATCGAGAAGACTACGAGTTCGTCGAGGAGCCGGAGTTTTATCCCGAGGTTCCACCTTCCCCATTCGCTGATCAAGGCAAGTCATCGAACCCTCCTGTGGAAATAGTTGATCATCATTGAGCTCAGTTTTTCATAACTATCGCTATAACTCATAGGATAATATTGCATTAGTCAAACATCAAGCCTTACACTTATATTTATTAGATCCCCGTCCTTGTGTGCAAACCCAAGCCATGCTTACTGAGCCTTAACTCCTTGTCACTCTATTATATTATATTAGCTAGTGCCCAATGTACCGGCACAACTGCTATAGGATAAAAAGAATGAGTCGTAGATAGATGGATTCTGTTATATGAATTTCCCCGTTATTCTTGTGTCTAGACTCTGTTGGAGTTGGCTATGTTATAAGTATGGTGGGTTCCGGGTGCAAGCTCGGGAACTGGTTGGTCGCACCCGGGGCACTATAAGGACCGGTCTGCGGGATCTGTTGCAAAGCACTTCCGTACTAACCACAAGTCTAATGGGTAAGTCCTAACTGGAAATATGGAACAATCCGACTCGATGCACCATAGTGGAGGGGGCAAGGGGCAACATGCGGGTGACTTGTACCGACGAGGCTCAAGGGGGGGTATGGTGGGGCTCCGACGCGTCGGGACACCATATGAAACCTATAAGAGGGTGTTGTTGGGTCGAGGTGAACCATATGGAAGGTTTTGGCACGAGTTCCCGTGGAATGAGTCATCTCGTTACACTTTGGTGTAAGTGGTGAGTGCGTGTCTTGTGGGTACAGTGGTACATCTCTGATCAGAGTAATTTAATCTTTTCAAAAAGCCGAGCCCACGGTCAAGGGCGGGTTGTGTGACTACTCACAGTTAGTTTACAATTGTTTGAATGGTTGAGTTATTCATGGCATGTAAGGACTGTTGAGCGAGGTGGGGCTGACTGTACCCCTCGAGTTAGAAGATGATGATGCATACACATGTTTACATTTCAGTACTAATAAATTAATCACATGTAATGCTTTACAATTATGTTTTTCCACGAAATTAGCCACTATCTCCCTTGTTATTACCCTGCATTATATTTGCATTCGGTGGTTTGCTGAGTATGTTTGTACTCACCCCCGTTGACTTACACCATCAGAGCCCGTCTACTATGAGGAGGATGAAGGTCTGGAGTAGCGACCCAGTCAAGGCGAGATTGGAAGGAGGCGTTCATCTAGGACCCTTTATTTTATTAGTTTCTCTTCACCTTTATTCACTTTTGTATTAATACGGTCTACGAACCGTGAATGTTTGCTCATATTTGTACGTGGTCGCATGATGAACGTCTTGGTTTATTGATTTTCTATGGAATTTCAATAAAGGGCCTGATTTATTAAATCGGGGCGTGACAGCCCATAACATATATTTGCATATATGGAAATCTGGTTAGTTTATATAGAAATAATAAATGAATGGAAAACGTATTCATGGTACAATATTATTTTTGGAAGCCTCAGAATCCCCTTCCATACCCACTTTCTTTCCTTCTCTAACGTCTCTCTATAAAATACGAAGTCCATGGTAAAATCCCATCATCAATTCTAGCCCTAACTTCACGAACCCAAGCCCATGCCATGCGTCTTTGCTTCACTGCCCGCCGTCGTCACTCGCAACCATATTCGTCCTCGCCGCCAACTCTGTCGGGTCCGTCATCCCCACCCCATCCCCATTCGTTGCTCCGATCGAATCCCCGATCACCGGATCGCCATCGCCGCCTTTATCCCAAATAAGGATGGCAATCGTACTTGATTACCCATTTACACGCGGGTAAAAACCCTATTAGAGTCAGATTTATTCCTAATTTTATACTCGTTTACCCAATTATCCTAACTATAAAAACAAATATCAAACCCTAACTTCCTATCTCTATTCTCTCCCTCTCCCAACCCCACCCAGCCACAAACCCCTCCCATCCCTAGTCGCCAACCCCTCCCTTCTCCTCTATTTTCCCCACCGTTGAGCACTATCACATGTTGCCGACCGTCGTTGTGCGCCATCCCATGCTACCGTCATTGCCTCGTGTTGTCCCACGCGCCAGTGTGCCACCCTTCACCGGCCTACGTCATTGCACACTCGCACCAGCCAGTGCGCCATCCCGATTCCTGCATCAGCTAGCACCGACGCATGCCACCCCGTCGTCCTTGCGTCGGCCGTTGGCATGCGCTGCCACGCCCCCGCGTAGCGTCGGCCCACATCGGCTTGCTCTGATATGTCCCCACGCGCCCCAAAAGTGCCGACCCTAGTCCCCTACCCTCCCCTGCTTCCTCTGCGGTGTTGTGCTTCACGAGTATACGACGGCCGTGGGTAACGAGTGTGGGCACGGGTTTGTACCCGTCAGGTAAACGGGTACATGTATGGGTATGCATTACTCGTGCTCGTAATACTCGATTGTCATCCCTAATCCCAAACCATCCTAGTAGCTCCCGCTCATCGTCGAACACCTCTGTTTCATAATTATATTGTTATGTTACAAACAGTTATTGCTACATATAGAATAAATGTTTATTATTGTCCATGTAAAAGAATGGACTTATATGATTTGACTTACTATACACAGGAATAAAAATAGGAGCTTCTTTGATTAAAATGGGTTCCTCGAGTACCTTGGAAACTACGTGTCAAAGCAATTAATTATAAACACTATACAAGATCACTCATATTATGTGTAAAAATATTTTTATTGTGTATATCTCATTTTTAAAAAAAATATGTAATTTGAATAGCCAAATTTAGAGTTAAAATGAATTAGTTATGAATTTGTAAAAGTTTCAACAATATTCTAGATTTTCATAAAATAAAACAGAATTATTAAAAAAATTAGAACGTAATTTTTAAACAATTTTATTTGTTTAGGGGTTATTCATACTCAGAAAAAATTAGATGGCGTAATTCAGTCTTTTTCATTGATCTGTGACATCATCAACGCCATGTCAGATTGGCAGGTGCCACATCAACAAAACCATCTTTTAAATGTGTAAATTGAACGGTTTTTTAGACGGTAAATTTTTTTATGGATTATTCAGACTTCAACGATACTTTAATTATGTAACTTTTTCCATATATATATATATATATATATATATATATATATATATATATATATGTGTGTGTGTGTGTGTGTGTGTGTGTGTGTGTGTGTGTAAAGAAATAAGGGGATCGAGCATCTAGGCCCGCCGGGGAGCACAGCATTGGGGCTTCAGAGTGTGACACCCAACCCAATCATAGTTCGGTTACCATTCTCATCTACTGATGTTGTTTGAAAACTGAGCTATTAACCATAAAATCAAACCTATAATAATAACAAATATTGTTAGTATCTGACCGTATGAATGATACGATCATCACACCTCTGTTCTAGATAGCGTCGAAAGATCTTTCGTCTTTATTGTTCTCAACGCCGATCTGATCTTCCTCCTCGTGCCCCTCGATCTTTTCATCGTACGTCCCCTCTTGCACTTGCAGCATGTTGGCATGTTGCATCCCCACCCAGCCACTTGTCCCCGTGGGTTAACATTTTCGTCTTCTTTTTTTACAACTGTTGCAAGTGATAACGCGTACGTCGTATATCTATGTATGTATATACCATCTGTATCTGTATCCATATCTACATACGATCAGTATTTGTATCTGTATCTGTATCCATATTAGTATCCGTATGGAGTATATGAGCAGCCATTCCATCGACGTTAGGGGGAACAAGATATAAAACAGCACCTACGCGTACTTATTGTCACTGAGGATTTGTACGACTAGGGCTGGACTAAAAACCCATAGCTCGTTAACTCGCTCGGCTCGGCTTGACTCGACTCGGCTCGTTCTATTTTACTAACGAGCTGAGCTGGTGTTTTAGCTCATTAGTATAACGAGCGAGTTCGAGCTGAGCTACTCGCGAGCTTAACGAGCTCAGCACAAGTAGTCAAGCCAACCTACTAAAGCAATAGTAAAATACTATCTTATAGTATGAGACTTATTATTTTATAATTTATTTGTTAGTATATAGATATTGCTAACTTGCTATTATAAATTTATTATTACGACCTATATAATTTATCATATAAAAGTATATATAATTTATCATATAAAAGTACGAAACAAATAACATGCGTGATGAATTCGATGAAATCATAGAAATAATGATGGAACTATGGATGATTCATTTTAGAAATCTTATATATTCTATTTATTTCATATTTCGATGTTTGATATGTGATTATTTGAATATTTATTATTTAATTATCTTTTAAATAGTTAGCTCACGAGCTGGACCGAACAGAGCTGGGTTTTCTGCTCGTTATATTAATGAGCTGAGTCGAACTAATTCATTAACATAACGAGCTATAACGAATCGAGCTGGCTTGTTATCCAGACCTACGTGCGACTACGTACATGCGACAGGGTGAGGAGGTGGGTTTGTTTTGTTTCGTAGCGGACGGGTAATTGTAATCTCATCAGATCTAGGGGTGGCAATATCCCCGGTGGAGCCGGGGACCCGCCGGGGACCCGTCCCTACGGGGCCGGGGATGGGTTCAATTTTTCACCCGCGGGTTCATCGGGTCGGGGCCCCGCATAATGTCGGGTTCGGGTTCGGGTTGATTATTTAACCCGCGGGTCCCCGCGGGTACCCGATCCAATAAATAAAAAAACTTATATATGTATATATTTATATATGTATATGTATATATGTATATTTATATATGTATATTTATATATGTATATGTATATATGTATATTTATATATGTATATGTATATGTATATGTATATATGTATATATATATTGGTCTAATGTAAGATGATAAAAAACCTAACTTTAATATTGATGAATTTTGTTTGTTGGAATGTTGGAAAATGTAAACAAGATGATTTACGGTGATATTTAGTTTGAATTTTGTTATATTTGTGATTTATAAATTATGTCATTTGTATATTTTTAAATTTCAAAACGGGTCCGCGGGGACCCGATGGGTTTGCGGGGACCCGACGGGTCCGGGTCCGGGTGAAAAATTTCACCCGCGGAGCTAACGGGGCCGGGTCCTACCGGGTCCGGGTTCGGGTCTGGTATTCACCAACCCGGACCCGCCCCGCCCCGTTGCCACCCCTAATCAGATCAGCCATCTAATCTAAAGATAAGGCCGGATAAATTGAGGCGACATGCGTGCCTTTAGCAAGTTGGGTACGTGTGGTGTCTGATACGACGTGGCTCTGTCAAGTTGGATGCGGTGGCTGACACGCTGGGATGTGGGGCTTGGAGCCTTGGACTTAATTATTTCACTGACGTGGCATTGGTGTTACATGAATGAAACGACAGAAAATTTTCATTTACTGTACCAAAGGATGGACAAGGCTAAGCAAATAAAGTACCAATGCTCTATGCTCTACGCCACTGAAATCGTTAGGGTGTCTAGTTAATACATGTTTTAATTTTGTATAATTTAATATATTTTAATATTATAAAATGATATAAATTAGGCCGCTGAACAATTTAAAATTGTGCTAAACATTAAAATAAACATATTAAGGTGTCCTGGACCTAGGTGAACCACCCCCTACCTACGCCACTACTCTACCTATGATGTATGATGGTTTCTATACCATTAAATAATATGATATATATGATAAAAATGATGAGTCAATATAATAAATAGAAAAGTTTAAAAAACTAAATATTGTATCAGACCTGGTTTCATAAGAGATGTGTGATATTTAATTACCAAATTGAATTAGTAGTATGTGCATTGAGATTATTGTCCTAAGCTCACTCTCTTGCCCTATCTTCATGGCCTGTTTGAAACAGAGTGTAGAAGATTAAAAATGGATAAAACGGTTCAAACGGATGAATTTAATGCTAAAAAGTTGAGGAACAATTTTATTATATGTTATAATTTCTATATAAAGAATTTTTATAAAATTATATTGTTTGAAAACTAAACCATGTCTGCTTATAAGCTTTGTTCAGACGTAGCCTGAAACATCAGTTTACTTTTGTTCATTGGAATTGACATGAAATTTATGAGTATTTCGATTCCAGTACAAGTTCAGATTTTTGAACCAATTTCTTGGCTCGGAAGATGGAATCTGAACCAAATAGTTCTTTTGGTCACACCCAGCTTTTTCAGAATCTGCAGACTCTAGTAGTATAAATTTGAAAGCTGGTATAACCCAGATTTCACAACTTCACAATAATCAGTTCATGTAAAATTTGAAAAAGTGAAATTTTAGTAAAATATATCATTTTAGTGAAGTTTGAAAATATATAATTTTAATATAAACATTACAAAATTTCATGATTAAAATAATTTACATGTAAAATTATACATTAATAATGTAACTAAACATCATTAACTACTAAAATATAAATCTGCAACTATTCCAACCAAATAGCTTCTCAGTTTTCTACAGCTCACAATAATTTTTTCGCACCCAGCTTATAGCAGTTTTTTCAGACTACGGATCAACCAAACACACAGTATGGTTTTGTTTTGTTGCGATAGGTAAAAATAAACTGAGACGATGCGCCTTTATCAAGTTGGATGGGGCGCCTTTATCAGACGGATACATTGTGAATATTATAGGGTTTAGTACTTTAGTTCAAGTGACCTGTCTTCGTAAAAGAAGAAAAAAATATAATTTACTACACTGAGGATGTAAAATACAGATGAATATTAATGATACGATATATTTTCATATTTTTTTGCATTTTGATTCATATTCGGATACCCGAATACACATATAGAAACAAATATTATCGTATATGAATACAAAGCAGATACAAATATAATTAAAGATATTTATCAAAAAACATTATCTAGTAGATAATAAACATTCTCTAAATTTATAATTTTATGATTCCAAAATCTTTTAAAAGATCTCATTTCTATTTAAATCCTAACAAAATAACATTCACTACTAAGTGCTTATTTGCAACTTGGTTTTGTTAGTACACTCGGCAACCTTAAAAGAATAATTATTTTGTGTGAAAAACTAATTTAAAACTATGTGATATTTTTAATTTGGTTTGAGCTTGAAAACTTTTCTACACTCAAAATACAACATATCTTATTCCACGTAAAATTTTGTATTTTTTCTAGAACTCTTAGCTATTTTTAGTTCATTAAGTCTGTTTCTAGAATTTAAATTGAAATAGGTGAAATTTAAACTACAAGTGTTCGAAACAATGAATCAAAATTTATAGAAAAATCATATTAATGTTTTGAGTCCATTTTTTATTTCTTATTCACTAAGTGAAAAGAAATTTTAAAAAATCTACGTTGAGACACTCTATCGAGAATGTAGAGCATAATAGCTTTTTAATTATGAAAAAACCAAATGAAGTCTTAAAAAATAAAAAACCTATCATGATATTATGATATGATATAAAGATATTATGGTAAAGATTCAAAAACTATTTTAATAAAGTTTTTCACGTATGATGTACGATGTTAAGAAACTAAAGATTTTCGGAAACGAAATAAGATTCAAAGAAGGAATGCGTTGAGTTTAAAAGCAAATCGATGGTTGAATCTTCATTTGAATTTGAAACTTTTACTACAGTCAAAATGCAACATAGCTCGTCTCATATAAAAATTTTGTATTTTCTATATCAACTTACTATTTTTAAATAATTAAGTGTGTTTCTAATATTTATATTGAAATAAGTAAAATTTGAATTACAAGTGCCTGAAATAATGAATCAAAATTTATAGAAAAATTAGATTCATATTTTTTTAGTCCATCCTGTCTATAGGTCATACCTACTAAATGGAAAGAAATTTTGAAAAAAAATACTTGGTTGCGACGCTCGATTGGTAACGTGGAGCTTAATAATTTTTTAATTCTAAAAAATTAAATGGAATCTAAAAAAATAACTTGTAATGGTGTTATGATATGATTTGTAAATGCTATGATAAAAATTTATCCAGAAAGTTTTCACATTGGATTTTAAGAAAGCTATGATAAAAATTTATCCAGAAATGTTATGATATGAAGGGGTTGTGTTTGAAAGCAAATCATGGGTTAAATCCTTATTTGAACTTAAAATTTTTTCTATAATCAAAATACAATGTATCTTATCCCATGATTTTTTTGTATTTTTCTAAGTCAGTTAGCTATTTTTAGTTAATTAATTGTGTTTTTAGATTTAAGTTGAAACAAGTCTAATTTGAGATACAAGTGCATGAAATAATAAATCTATGATATTAAGGAAAAATCTAGATAATCCAAAAGATATTTATCTGGATTATCCAAAACTGTATGATATTATTGATGTCATATTTATTTCCATATCCAAACAAATTTGTATCTGAATCCGAATCCAAATAAAAAAACTTGGGATCTTAATCCGTTTTTTATAATTCAGTTAGAAACTATCCGTCGCTTTCACACATATAAAGTTATAGTCAATTATAGTCTATAGAATGCTTTCTCCTTCAACAAAAATGCTGTGGTTGAAGTATCACACTGCTAAACTTTTTAAACATCGATATATTCTCCAATACATATATTTATATATTTATGAAAATTATTAATAATATTTATACATGAAAGTATTTTGTATAATACATGAACTAATATTATTTTTACATATTTCACTATATTGAGTCAAGCAGAGCCCAATGAAATAAGGGTTAATTACTTATGTGCTATTCATCAGAAATACCATTAATATTCGCTTATTAGCCTACATGTCATTATTATTTGTAGATACATTCCTTCGTACCATTTGGACCCACATGCAAATCACTGTATTTCATAAATGTCTGTATTATCCGGTGAATAATAATGACATATAGACTAATAGACGAACATTAATGGTAATCCTGGTGGATCGACAAATAATAGTGGTACAAAAGCAATTGACCCATGAAATAAGAGGTGTCTTGGCACCTAGGTCGAAAAAGAAAATCCATATTTAGTATTCCGATCATATGATACACTCTTAAACCTAACTTGTACACACTATATCCTAAAACTTATCTCACAAAGGTATAGACAAAATATAAATAGTTAAGTAGTATATTTTTCAGTTTTTTGCACTGTTAGCTTCATCAACTCCTAGTATTTTTTAGTATACTAATAATTTATAATTTTAAGGTTGACTGCACATATTAGAATTTCGTGACCTTTAAAATTTATGTTTTTCACACGGAGCCTGAATTTTATCCTTTTTTAATTGGAATTTACGTGAATTTATGGGTATCTCACTTACAATAAATTTTTTAAAAAAAACTTGAAGGAGCAAAACCGACAATTAATACGAAGGTAGTAGTAGTAGTACAACCTTGTAAACTAGTACTTCGAAACAATCAAAACGAACAACCTGCTCATACAAGTTGTCCATTTGCTCTAAAATTTATTAATGGTTCTTGCTAAACCGATAATTAATTTACACGCAGGTAGTAGTACCTTGTAGATTATGACTTCGAAACTAATCAAACAAACAATCTCCCCATGCAAGTTGTCCAATTTGGCACAAAAATTATTGCACCGCCTTAAAAGAAAGCCAACAAATTAACGAAGAAAAAATTAATCATATATTTTCCGTTTAAACGAAAGTTGTAATTGCATTCTTGATTTCAAAAACTATATGCCATGTCAGTAAGATGCATAGGATAAATCATTAATTTATGTCAAAAAATATAAGATCTAGTTTCTCGTTAATAAAAGAAAAAATTATCATATATCTTTCACTTAGATAAAAATTGAGGATTTACATTTCAAAACCTATGTTATCAAATGAGTGAAGCGGCGGAGAATAAATCTTCAATTTATATATTAAAAAAATATATTGTAAAATTTTCCATAATAAAAGATGAGACGCACAGGCCACAGCAAGTTGCCTTGCTGGCAATATAAATACGGCTCAAGCTCTGGGCCAGGCCGACACCCCCATCGCCGCAAGAAATTCCTCCGAGGCTCTGAGCAACGCAAGTCGGCAAGGAGGAAGAGGAGAGGAGGAGGGTGGAAGCAAAGGAGACAGCGCGACATGCCGTGCATCCCGGCGTCGAGCCCAGGCATGGCGCACCAGCACCACAGGGCCCTAGCCAGCGTCGGCATGGCCGTCGGGTGCGCGGCGGAGGCGGCCGTGGCCGCGGCGGGTATGGCAGGGACGAGGTGCGGGGCGCACGACGGGGAGGTGCCGGCGGAGGTGGCGCGGCACCACGAGCACGCGGCGCCCGGGCCCGGGCGGTGCTGCTCCGCGGTGGTCCAGCACGTGGCGGCGCCCGCGGCGGCGGTGTGGTCGGTGGTGCGGCGCTTCGACCAGCCGCAGGCGTACAAGCGGTTCGTGCGCAGCTGCGCGCTGCTCGCCGGGGACGGCGGCGTGGGCACGCTCCGGGAGGTGCGCGTCGTGTCGGGCCTCCCCGCCGCGTCTAGCCGCGAGCGGCTCGAGATCCTGGACGACGAGAGCCACGTGCTCAGCTTCCGCGTCGTCGGCGGCGAGCACCGCCTCAAGAACTACCTCTCCGTCACCACCGTCCACCCCTCCCCTGCCGCGCCGACGGCCGCCACCATCGTCGTGGAGTCCTACGTCGTCGACGTCCCCCCCGGCAACACCCCCGAAGACACCCGTGTCTTCACCGACACCATCGTCAAGTGCAACCTGCAGTCTCTGGCCAAGACCGCCGAGAATCTCGCCGCCGGCGTTATAGCCGTCGCGTGAGCTCCCCCCTCCTTTTTCTCCGTCTTTGGTTCCTTCACATTTGACCCCTCTTTTTTCCTCTCCATCTGTGACAACTATAATTGCCATATGATCGAGTTGGTTTGTACATACATAACACATTAGATCTGCTTTCTCGCAAACCCCTGGTTCGATTGCAGATTTGTGCACGTTCCTCTGCGATTTCTCTCTCTCTCTCTCTCTCTCTCTCTCTCTCTCTCTCTCTCTCTCTCTCTCTCTCTCTCTCTCTCTCTCTCTCTCTCTCTCTCTCTCTCTCTCTCTCTCTCTCTCTCTCTCCTACTCGCTACGTACTAATTTGCACACCTCGCGTGCAAAGCGTCAAACATTTCGGACTTGAAACAAACATTGAGCGCTGCATCGAGCGTCTCACGCACGAATTTCCCAAACCAAAAAAAGTTGAAATGGCAATTATAAATGATAAGATTTACCAGATTTTACGGTAGCAATTTACCGCGACGGCGAAGCGCGAAATGTGAAGCTGAAGGCCACTTGCGGGCGTGACGACGACCTGCGATTGTACAGCCATCTCAGTCGTGCCAGCCAAGCAGGCCAAGTTGCAACGCCGGAGCGAATGCTCCGTTTTTACGCTTGTCTTGTGGTTTAAATCTCGATACTACCTTTTCAATATTAAACACTGCATTTTTTCAATAAAAAATTACACGGGATTATTGAGCATTTGTTAAAAACATGTTTATCGAATTTTCTATTATTAAATTTATTTACCCATTTATAATCTTTAAAATAACTATTATAAACATCGGCTTAATCCGTCACCGTTACTACATGCACCCATCTACTAATACCATCACGATTAGGATAGAAATATAGATAATACTAGTTACTCCTTTCGTTTTCATATTGTAAAACTTTTTAATGTGAATAAATTTACACATATACAAAATATATACATTGATTTATAGATGAGTAGTCTAGACAAAAACATAAAGTCTTATAATATGAAATGGATGGAGTACCAAGAACATCTTCAAACCAACTTCCTATTTTCATCTTCAACCAACTTCCTATTTTTTCCTCCCTATAACTGAAAATAGGGACCTATCTAGATTTCCTCCCTATAACTTCCTATTTTTTCCTCCCTAACTTTTTATATTTGACTCCCTATATTTCATCTACCTATATTTTATTAATATTTCATAACTACCACTAACCAAATTTATAACTGATTCATATTTGAATAGCTAAATTTAGAACTAATATATTGTAACAATAATTTTACAATCCAGCTATGTTTTGTCGTTCAACAAATCAAATTTTATCAATTACATTAGAAATACTAAAAATTGTAATATTTACAAACTAAAAATAGTTAAAAAAATTTGTTTGCTTCAACGTATTAGCTGTCCCCATGTTTAAATTGATTAAATATGAGATGGAGAGGTAGATTTGACTATCTGAGTTTGGGGAGGAGAATGAGATAAAAAGAGAACTAGGGAGTCCGTTGGAGAGGAGTTTTGAGTGAATTTTACTAAAAAATGAGATAGGAGATGAGATGAGGAGTATGAGATAATATAATCTCCTCATTGTGTTGCTAGATGAAAGATTTGAGGATTTGCCACTTTCAAGAAGTAATTTCATATTTTTGTCATCCAAGTTCAATGTCATTGACTCAGATGGTCTGTCAGTCTCAAAAATAACATTATAATTAAAGTGCATATCTTGAAAGTAATAAATTATCAATTTTTTCGTTGCTAGATAGATGTGAGATTGATATGGTCTCCACTTGCTGGGCTCCTCGACCGACTGATCTGCAAGTTGCCATGGAAAGAAAGAAAAAAAAACGGGGCCACGGATAAAGAGAGGATGCATGGGGCCGTATTTTAGCGTGAATGATTACGCTGATTAATCCGAGCTCAAGTGGCTCAACTTGCAGAGCCAGATCGCTTAATTACCAGGCTGGTTCCCTCTCTCGACCCCCCATTGGTAGGCCGGTTCCAACTTGGAATTTACACGGGCCCTTCCACTTGCTTCTGCAAGTGCAACGACGGTCCAACCGTGGTCAGGTTAACCGGTTGCTGCCGCGGTTACCATTGTTCGATCATCTATCGGCCACCCTCCTCCGAAATAATTATAGTAACCGCTAGCTAGCTGATAAGATTGGTTGGAAACCATCGTAGTAACAGTTAAGTTAGGGTTGATCGTGATAGATTTATTCTTTTTTTTGATGGTTTTGTGGTTTGATATTATTATAGAGCCGGTTGATTGAGATAGACATGCATGTTCTTCCATGAGCTTTCAACCTTTGCTTTCTCTCATGTAGATTAGTAGGAGGTAAATTCCATTCCTTCAGCTTTTCTAAATACTTTAATTTGTCCAACAAATGTCTATCTATTTTTCAAGTGTTTATTGGAATAATATAGAAAAGAATGCAACACTTCTGTGTGTGTGTATATATATATTTGTATATTAAGTAGTATCCTACTTTTAAATGAACTAATAGTCTAGCGAACTCCGTCTAATTGTGCAGAAAATTAGCTAGTTATATTATTAATGGTCTATTTACGGTACCCCATTACTCATATAGAGGTAATAATTAAAATTAATCTAAAACATTGATTAAGTGTTTTTAAAATAATTAATTAAAAAATAAAATAGGCTAACCGGATTAATTATGGAAAACAATTTGCATGCATGTCATTAGTGCAAAAAGATTGTTGATTATTTTCTTTTGGTAGTACATGCAATAATTAATACTCTACCCTGCCAAGAAAAAATTAATTGATGCATGTATATGGGCCAACACATATTAATAAACCGATATTAAACATGAGCCGTTAGATCGTACGGATTGAATGATCTATTAAATTTGAGGGCACCCTAAAATTTTCATTATTAAAACATCGGCGCTTGCTTTTAAAGCTTAGAAGTATTCATGTAATCAGAGAAAAAGATAGTTTAACAGGGTTAATTGTAGTAAGTAAAACAAAGAGTTCTCGTATCAAAATAACTATGAATAATTGAATTTGGGTACAATTATGGAAGTATAGGACATGGGATCCACGTCAAGTATAGTGTAGGGATATAGCTAAAATTCGGAACAAGACCAAATGCATTTGATTTCTACACATAAAAAGTTGTGTGCCACTACAATTCTGCTTTCAGATAACTCTATATTTGAGAGTCAATCTGTAAATCATATTATTAAGACAAAGATGAAACGTAGCTACCACGTTTTTTGTTTTAGAAATGAAGAAAATGATAATTATTTGTATATTAACAGGAGAATTCTAAGGTGCAATTGCACCGTTCATTATTTTTATCTAATAGCTTAAACTTAAATAAGATATAAGATGATTTATTAACTCCTTATATTTTATTATATTTTTTACGTACTGAACTAAGAATTAGGATTAATTACATGTATTACTATAAATGTTAAGAAGAATAATACACAGCTCTACTTTGAATGAAACTATACCATGTAATAGCTTTGCGTTTAATTGGACATATATTGTGGCGATGCAATGAAATTTATACGTTTTTGTATAAGAAGAATATAGGTTAATTATAGAGCAAATGTAACTCTATTTTGAATAAAACTATAACATCTTTCCTCATGCAATGGTCGCGCGACAAAACCAGCTATAGTTTGTATATAAATTTCTTTGTGCAACAGCGTCGGCTGATAAACACAATGAGTTGCCATATAGAGTTCCATACTTGCCTTCGATTCCATTACTCTATTGTGAAAAAAAAATCTAGGAAATGATATCCTCCAGCGTAGGAATGGTAATTGGGCTCGTTCCCCGATGCCCGGTGGGGATTTCCTCTGTTAGGGGATGGGTAAGAAAAAATCTCTACTTTGCTCTGCTATGTTGTCTTGCTTTGGTTGCCGCCTCAATCTACTTCATCCACCACCCTACTCTGCTTCGGCCACCGCTGCTATGAAGTCCTTATTTTATTTTATTTTAACCGAAATGCTAGGGTTAACCACACTGTGTTCGGAGAAGTTTGGAAAACCGTGTCAAATTTTGATGACACATACCTACTTTTTTAACCAAATATTGCTTAAATTTAATTCCATACCAAAATTGTGTAATATTGGAAACTTCGTCCTTGCAACATATATAAATTTGGTATAACACTAAACTAAACATAACATTGCATGTACACCCACATTTAATATAAGTAGTCACTAACCCATAACCCATAGGTTTGTAAGGCTTTTGTTATCAATATTATACTCCATCTGTTTTAAAATATTATACTCCATCTGTTTTACAAATAAAAATTCTTCTAGAATCTTTATTAATGTGAAATATTCCTCACAATGCCTAATTAATACACATGTAGACTGATTTGTGTTACAGACCAAATAACTCCTCAATTATATGTACAGGACAGAAAGACTTACACGCCCTTGCTCTAGCTTTCAGAAGGTTTTAGATACTGTACGGTGATGGACGTACGTACGTCTACTACATTGCATGGCTGCATTAAGCATATAGCAGATGTTCGTAAACAGGGCCGGCTGTGGGGTGCCGGTGGTACGACCGTACCGGACCTTCGAAAGTAGGGGTCTCTAAAATTTAGTATGTTAATAAGCCTCACAAGTATTAATAAAGTTCAGTTGCAAATTAGTTATAAGTCACGAACAGCAGGCCTGTTAGAAGAAATTGTTTTAAATAATCTAGAGATATTTCTCCTTTATATTTTAAACTTATTAGTGTGAGATTTGTTAATGACACTAAATTTTTCAATATTATTTTGTAACGGGGGCCTATATTTTTTGTTCCGCATCAGGCCACAAAAATATCAGGGCCGCCATGTTCGTAAATCGTAATAGCTAGACTAATTTCAAGAAAACGATGTTCACAAATAGCGGTTCTCATATGTACAATGCATGTATACATGATGGTTAAGGGTTTTACAACCATCCACATTAAATAGTGTCTCAGTTATTTATTAAATTGTTACACAGGAAATAATTTGACATGTCAATGAACTTAAAAAAGAGAGAATAAAAATGAAGAAATCATGTTATTAAGTAATAAACAATGTCGTCACGATATCTAAGAAAAAAGATAAAAAGAAATTGAATGAGAGGAGGAGAGAGAAAAAAAAAGAAGTTTAAAAAATTATTATAGATATGTACTAAAAAATCACGGTTGAAACTATAGTTTCTAGCGTTTTGTTGGCATTGTAATATATGTATTCTTTTTATGTACTTTTATTTTTCTAGGGATGTGAACTAGTTTAGCCATAATTAAGGGCAGTCTGAACCTGATTGGCAAACATGTTTCTTAGCATTAATTATTTTGATATATCAGCTAAAATCTAATGTAATAAATAATTTATTAAGAAGAGAGAGACAATATCTTATATAAGAAATCGATATCCAATCAAGGATTGAAATGAAATGAAGGGAAAAATAGAGACAAAATAGGTGATTGAATATAAATTTATTTTAAAAAATATCTATTAGGAATATAGTTAAAAGAAAGAATATAGAAACACCGTAAGTACCCGTTTGGTTTTTGGATGTTTGGAAGATATTTCGGAGTATTAAATATAGAATATTTATAAAACTCATTCATAATCGGTGAATTATTCACGAGACGAATCTAATTAACCTAATTACACCGTGATTTGATAATATGGTGCTAATGTGGTGCTACAGTAAATATTTGTTAAATATGAATTAATTAGGCTTAATAGATTCTCACGAATAATCCTTCGATTCTACAATTATTTTTATAATTAATTCATGTTTAATCCTTCAAATTGATGTCCAAATATCTGATGTGACATGTACTAAACTTTAATTCGTGTAAGCAAACACGCCCTAAATATTGAACTTTCGTGGTAACCACACCGAGTTAGATCAAGTTTCCAAACTAATCACGCATTATTTCGATTAGGCCGCCACTTGTACGCCGCCTAGTGCCAATCTGGCGTCCAACACTGGTTGAGAACAAAATCTGTCACACAAATAAAAAATAAAAAAATCGATGAGTACAAGCTAGCCATGTACATGTAATGTGTGTCGCATTCACGCACCAACCTGACAGCGAGACTGGACGACCAAGTGATGGTGCTTCTGTCAAATCAGCTGCAGCAGTTGTGGCCTCTCTTATGCCCTGCGGATAATCCACTTCAGAATTCAGATAGACATCTACGGAGTACTATATTACTACTCGATCCGTACCATGTCAAGGACGAGTTTTTTTAAAAAATAATTTTTTTAAAAAAAAATCAAATCTATACACCGATTTTAAAAATTTACAAAACTAGCAGGCGATCGGCACTTGAAGTGCTGACTGGATGCCACGTCAGCTCTAGTCGACACTTCAAGTACCGACCGTATATTCGTCTTGCAATTTTTTGAAATTGACATATAGATTTGAATTTTTTTTAAAAAATATTATTTCAAAAAAAAATCAGTCAAGGACACTTTGAATTTTTAAGACGAATTTATCAAACTTTTATAGTTTTTTTTTAAATACAAATGGCTTAATATTAAATTAGTTTTACTGAATCTATTATAAAATATATATTAATAATATATTTATTTGATATCATAAATATTTTTATATTTTATTTAAATTTTATAAAGTGAAGAAAATTCAACTTATAAAAATCAAACAACTTATAATGTAAGAGCACCTTTGGAGGGAACATATAAATTTTACGGTATTATCACAAGAATTAAACTAAATCCTCCAAAATTTCTATAACAATACTTTGTTTAAAGTAGCCCTAAAACATAAGCTATACACATCATGATTTGTTTAGGGGATGAGCACAAAAGTTTTTGTAGATAGGTGAGTAAAGTGGTAGCATAGGCAAAATACATGTCTCCATCCTAAAGACCCAAAGCTAAGTGTCCTAGTTGCGTTTATCTGCTCATCTAAAGTTTAAACAAGGCATAATAGAGGAAAATAAAAAAATTAGCAATGCTGAAGTGCTGGATGCATGCCTCGATTAGACCACCATTCGCAATTTCTCCGGACCAAATCAAATTAGGTTAGAGATGAGACGTCTGCGCTACGTGATGGAGATGATATATAAGTATTATTTGGAGATGATATATAAGGCCAATCTTATTAGTTGTTTATCTCGACGTGTTGGTGAATTAATGGTGCGTTTGGTTTGATGCATATCCATGTATGAGATAGAGTCTTCTCATCCAGTCAATTATTTGGTTGGAGGGCGGGCTGAATGGAATGACTCCCGATAGGAATATTCCTTCAATATATATGCTAGATGAAGGGATTCAAGAAAGTTTTTAGGCGAACTCATCCAATATTGGATGAAATGATGTGTCGTCTCCTAATTAGTTATTACACATTAATTTTTTTTATTTATAATTTAATCTATAAAATAAGATCTCATATAATTGTATATTTGTTAATATATATATAATAAGTGGGTCCCACTAAATTTAAGCTTATTCAAATTATATACACCTAACCAAACAAAAAATTATCTTATCACATCCATTCAACCCAACATCTTATATGTATCATCTTATTCCTAAATCCATAGATAGAATCATCATATTCATGTCACCCTCAAACCAAATGAACCCTAAGTAACTCGTCGACAAAGTGACACAACATCACCAACAAAACCAGTTCATGCAACCTGATACAGCTTAAGTTACTGTATTCAAGAGGTTAAGATTTTAAAAATTAGTTAGCAGTGATGTAGCCGGTGAAAATCTAAAATATTAATTTCTCAAGCGTTATATATTGGAGTATTTTATTTTTATATTATATAGACATCATGTGTATTTGTTTTAGCTTACGAGGATTACAACCGCTTCATTCTCGAATCAGAAGCTGAAATAAATTGTCTACCCCATATATTTTAGATTCAGATTACGAGAATCAATAGCTACCGAATCAAAAGCTATGAAATATCGTATTTTAAATTCTAATCAGCTAGATATTCATATCATATAGCTACTAACTACCGAAAATCTCCTATTACCATAAACTAAAATAAAAATGCCACGAGTTTCTATATTTTAAGCTTACTATGATCTCACCAAACATGATCTCTTAGTCAGATTGGTCACTCTGTAGGGGGGCGAGGGCCAATCAAGGCTCCGTGAGTGGAGCACGCAGAGTCTTATTATAGGGTTTAACATTAGCTGTAATCTGCTAATTAAGCACCATCTAATCCTACGGCAATGGTGACATCTGGCGACGGCCTGGATGCAATTAACACATCCACACATCAATGGGTAGGCTCTGCACTTGTGTATTTTTCGAATTTCGACCGTAGCTTGCTTTTCCCGGGCGGCAACTCTTAAAGTTATCACTTAGGCTGCAAGAAGAGATGCACAAATGATCGAAAAACAATAGTGCAGTGTGTCTTTGTGAAGCCCTCTGTACTTCCATTAGAGGTCTGAGCTAAAATAAATATCGACCCTTGATTAAATATAATTAAAAAAATTAAGACTTTTAG
Organism: Zizania palustris; assembly: GCA_019279435.1. Classification (NCBI taxonomy): domain Eukaryota; kingdom Viridiplantae; phylum Streptophyta; class Magnoliopsida; order Poales; family Poaceae; genus Zizania; species Zizania palustris. The sequence continues at coordinate 49,465,200 of JAAALK010000079.1, forward strand.
GGTTGGAAACTCGTCTAGGCTTCATAAAATTTCTATATCTGCCACTGGCTGCCGGACTCAGCCGCCCCTAACATCGTCACCCGTCTCGTCCACTGCTCTGTCGCCCCCGTTGAGTGTCAGCCAGTCAGGCACCCATGCTGGTCAAAGGGGGAGAGAAAAGGAAAGGGAGAAGAAGTGGAAGAGAGAGAAATGGAAGAGGAAAAAAATAAGATGTAATAGGTTTTTTTTAATTTAAATATGAACCATTGGATCATTAAAAATGGATGATACAATTTTTAGAGTCACCATAAAATTTTCCTCATATAATAGAGAGATACCACGGGGAGACAAGGGTAGTCTAGGTAGATTTAGTATCGAAGGCAATACTTCTTATATCATGTATGGTATGTGTATAAAGATGTGATATCAAAACTAAGAAACCATAATCTTATTCACCGACCAGTTAAAAAACATATACATGTGTATAAAGATATGTTTAGGAATAATGATGCATCGAAGAGTAGTCGTGCAAAACTTAGATAGTTATGCATGCATCAATATGTCCATGGAGTAATACATGAATCAAAGTTAAATTCTTTTTTTGTTAGACACATATAAAAATTCTAGGGAAAGATTAGTATCGTTATAAACTTGTCAAATAATAATTATAGTGTTGGCGTAAAAGATTACGCTAACAGGTTCAAATAACCTCAAAGGGGTGACTTAGAGAAGAGGATTAAGTTCGAAACTGGATTAGGCCTTCGAAAGGGATAACAACTTTAGTCTAATTCGAAGTGTGTTTTTTGACTGAGTTCTAGATCCCTATTACAAAAGAGAAGTCACATATTTATAGGCCAGAATACAACAGGAAAATATTATTTTGTCCTCTAGTTACAACTATTGTTGTGGACTCTATTCACAAAATTTTGTAGGGGCGGAATAGTAAAAATGCGTATGAACGCGGTTATAAAGCAAACATCTTTATTTCAGATTATGACATGTCTCCATGACGAGGCCTCCACGGAGCCAATGGATCCTTCGGAGCCATCTGATCTTCTGAGGACTTCGAGCGTCTCTGCGATGGCCTTCGGAGCTCATGCCGAGAAGTCTTGAATTAGTCACTTCGAAGTATCCTTCAAGACTAGTGAAGGGCTTCGAACCTTAAGCCCCAAAGTATTCTTCGGAATCGTTCGTCTAACCATACTATTATGAGATTATTTTTCTCAAACATATAGTTTTAGTGTGATGTTAAAGTCCAGCTAATCTAATGTGGTATCATTAATAATAGATTAGAAACAGTACTTATATCAATTGATAAATTATTATTGTCATTGATAACAACACCTAGATTACTCCTGTCCCTGCCGACTAAACATCGGCAAACATGCAACTTGGCCTTTGTAAACAGCGAAGCGCTCGAGAGAAGCCACGCCATGTCAGGGGATCGGCTAAATTTTAGCCCGTGTCACATCGGATGTTTCGACATTAATTTGAAGTACTAAACTTTAACTAATTATAAAAATAATTACAGAATTAGAGACTAAATTGCGGGACGAATTTTTTAAGTCTAATTAATCCATAATTAGCAAATGTTTACTCTAGCATTACATTGTCAAATCATGGTGTAATTAGACTCATTTGATTCGTCTCGTAAATAATCCTCCAATTATGAATGAGTTTTATAAATAATATACATTTAATACTCTAAAATAGTATTTAAACATTTGATGTGATAGGGGCTAAAAATTTTTAGCTCCGTCCAAACACCCCCTCACGAATTGGTACTGCATCGGTTACTACATTGATTATCATCACTACAGATTTGGTGTGGATTTTATCTGATCAGTTTACTACAAGCAATCGAAACGTGACAAATCAATAAATTACGGTAAAAATATCGGTTTGGATGAACTAGGCTGAAATAAGACGCAGTCAGCTTAGTCGGTCTCTCTGTACCATCTGATCCACTTCCACAATATCGACTTCACATATAGTAGGATTCACTTCCACCATTTTTGAACAACGTGAATCACAATTGTAGACGGAAGTTAAGAGCAGTGATGGTATGGCAGAGGAGCCACTTCCATTCAGGCGCCTTGCCAAGGTCTGTTCTGAATGGTTCATATGGTTTTCAACAGTAGACAGTGGCCGAGTTAGAAAAAACTAAGGAGGTGTCACTTTAAACAATATTCTTGATTTTGGATTGAAAAGGATAATATTAGATACAAGGGGTACATAAATGGTAAAAAATTGTCAATAATAACTAAAAAATTTTAGATCCAGTCTCCCGAAACCTACGGCCGAGCGGTAGACCGTAGACGTGGGTGCGGCGGGCCGGCCGGCCTGCGGGCGAGAGGACAGAAGGGCTCGCGGCGCGGGCCGCGGGAGGGGACGGGTATTGTGGCCCGGTTGGTTGGTTGGCGCATGGGCATGGCGCGGCGCAAGTTGGCGGTGCAAGTGGGCGGCGGAGGGTGACGTCGACGTCGACGTCGACGTACCGATCCAGCACCCGCAGGCGCCTGCTTGCTCCGATGGGTCGCCGTCGCCTCCACCCTCTGGCGCTCCATGTTGGCAAATGGCGTGGCCCCCGTGGATGGGCGTGCTGGCCCGTGCCTGGGACGCATCTTTTTCTTGCCTTTTTGACCGCATCTTTCGTGTTTCGTGCGGGCCGAGCGAACGACGTGTTCTGCTGGGCTTTTCGCCGAGGTGACTCCTCAGCTTCTTGTCCATCGCGATCGCTAGCTACCGGTTCGAGTAATCGAGTTGATCTCTAACCAATCACCAATGTTAATGGCCAGTAACTTTCTCGCTATCATTCCATCTCTTCCCCTCTCTCGTTCCGTATCGAGCTAATGCTACAAGCCTGCAACGTATATGAGCTTCCGACGACAATAACAACTCCAACTTTCATCGACACTAGAAAAGACGCCACTCAGAGACTCTCGTTGAGATTTGAGAAGAACCATCACCCAAACTTCAAAAGGTCTCTCGCTTCACGTGCTGGGATTTCAGCCCATGCAATCCGGGCTTAAGAGGCGATAAGAAGACGGTTGCTAGTAAAAGCTGGGCTTTACAAGTTTTGAATTGATATTGGCAGTTGACACTATGAATTGCTGAAAGGCCATCACCACCAGCTATGTAGCTTGCTCCTCCTACCCGAGGGGCCCAGTAAAGCCCATGTAGCAACACCCCCCTCCCTAAGTTGAATTAGTACTCCTACTTTTAATTTGAGGTTTTTTTTATTTTTGATATACCTAATTTCTGGGTGGAAAGTTCCTATTTTCAGTTTTTACCACTTCTTGGCACACTATAAACATGTATTTGATAAAAGCACAATAAATAATAAATTATTTAGTATTTAATAATGAATGACTATATTTAAATTTTTAAATGTAAATGTAGAAAGATAATCATCTATCGTATTAAACAACTAGCTAGCGTTATGTAGCGCCCACAAATGTTCTACAAGATCATCTCAGAGTTTCTCGTGTTCATGTCTATCTTTAATTTTTCTGTGTATTTTAAGAAACTCCAACAACACAAGCACCTTCCCATCGCGGGCTGGGGCAAATAAATCCCTAGCGGCGGGTGAGTGGGCTTGGCTTTGGCGCGCATGAGAAAGGCTAACGGAAAGCCTATGCTCACGGTAGTGGCACGTGGGGAGTGCTCGCACCTGCGTGGCGCGGATGAAAGCCGGGAGAGGGGACCTTGGGGAATGGGGATGAGGTGTTGGTAGCCTCTTTTGAGAGTTCTTTTATTTTTAAGAGCTGAGTAGAGATCTCTTGTTGGATCTCAATTTTTCTCGTGGACTTAAAATGAGTTTGAAGACCTAAATAGCGGCCCTATTGGAGTTGCTCTTAAGACCTAATTACTTAATGACATGAATGAAAATTCAATAATATATAGATATGAGTGGGTATGTTTTGCGTATAAATAGAGTAGGGATGGCAACGGGTAGAATACCCACGGGTACTATCCGTCCATACTTGTACCCGAATGAATGAATTTATACCTGTACCCGTACCCGCCCGCGGGTATTACTTTGATCCCATACATGTACCCGCACAGGTATTTGATACCCGGCGGGTACCCATACCAGCAACAATCAAACAAATAAGTAACAAAAACAAGTAGCAAGCTAGCAGCCAACACAAATATAATTATAAAAGTAAGCATTCAATTTTGAAATATGTAGAATATAGCACAGTTACAACACACATAAACCATGTACAGATGAAAAACATGTAATGTAATGTTCATGGCTAATGTGTTATTGTCTGGTTCACTTAGCTAATGTGCGGCGTGAGGGTGAGACACAGAGAGAGTAGTTAGGTCACAGGATTTGACGTTATAGATTTTGGGGATTTGGGGCTGGCCGGCAGTTATTTGGGCCTTTTATTTTTTGGCTGCTGAATGTTAGGGTAATATGGCTCATGGGCCATGGTTTGGTTGGTGCGGGTATATGGGTAAACGGTTACGGGTACTGCTCTCCCAAACCTGTACCCGCTTTACCCGATGGGTACAAATTTTTATCCAAATGTGTACCCGTGGGTACTAATTCCTACCCATACCCGTACCCTAATAGAATAATTCCCCACGGGTAAATGGGTATCGGGTACCCATTGCCATCTCTAAAACAAAGGAAATATCTCTTCATCATAAAACACACCGGAGAAGCATGATCTTTTCCGACAATAATCCCTATTGTTTTTATGTCATTGTTTATTATCGGATTACACCTGATAGCCGATGTTTGTCAACGCATTATCAACACACAACTTTATTGTGAAAAAGGCTACATGTAACCGGATGACACATTGACACAATATTAAACTCGTCCCATATGACATGATCTATTATCATCAAGCACAAAGTATGTATATGATAAGCAAATATATTATTTGCGAACAAACCTAGTATTTGCTAGCTTGGTTTCTTATAAAACTCACCAGCGCATGGTTGACTGTGAAAGTGCCTAAGCTGCCTGCTGCCATGACATTGTCGGCTCGGACTGTTCATGAAGCGACCTGAAAAACTAGACTCAGCTCGTTGTGTGATTTGAGCTAGCTCGAACTAGCTTTGGCTTACCAAATTTAATATATATATATATATATTATTTAAAAATATAAATTAAAACATTTAAATTTAAAAATTATGTATCGATATGTACTATATTTAAAAATAAAACATAAAAAATTAATAAAAATCGTAATATACATACACTAAATAGTAGATATTACGCTTCAAATAAAATATCTTATATATTATGTAAAATTTAAAAAATAAATTATGTTCACGAGCCGAGCTGCTCATGAGCTAACTCGGCTCAAAACCAAGCCTAAAACACAAACTCAGGCTCAGCTCGTTTAACCTACAATCCGGCCTAAAACACAAACTCAGGCTCAGCTCGTTTAACCTACAATCCGAGCCTCGAGCTGGCTGGTGTCGCCGCTTGCATTGCAAAGCTTTTTGATTTAGAGTTGGCATAATCAGCTCCGCTGATCTGTTTCCTGTTTGTTTTAGCCCCTCAGATGATTTGAGCGCATTCCACAACAATCTATTGAAAAGTTAACCGAGCAAAAGTTTATATAATATAAATGCCAAAACTTAACATTGTTCAAGTTGATTCACCACCATGCCCAAGTAGAAAATAGCTAAGTACCAAGTTTGGCATCAAAACTATAGTTTCAGGAATACATAGGGAGCAAACTAATTGAGAGATCAACCAAAACATCTGGAGTGTCTTCAAGCGTTTTCAGTCACAGGGTACTGAAAGGCAACATCTTTCCCACAAAGCTTGCGGTAGACTGCAGAGAAGGTCTCCAGCTTGTATTCAGTGTTGTTGCGCTCCTTTGGGTCCAAGAAGATCTGAAAACACATCAAAACACAATGGTCAATACTAACTAAGCAAACATAATTCCTTGAGATGCTGCCGGATTAGTCTTTGAACCTATTGGCAAAGAACATCTTGGGTGATTAAGTTGTGGACACCATTCCAGTGTTTGTAATTTATAAATGAGACATCCAAGGCTAATTAGTAGACCACTGCATCTTAGCATATTTAAGATGACGACTGAACGAAACATCATAATAGAGGGCTGTAGCATGTACCTTGATGACCTTGGCACCATCCAAACGATATCTGACACGCTTCCCAACAATCTCAGCTGGGTAGACAACATCCTCCAAGATACCATCATGAACAGCAGTCAGAGTCCTGGTGCGTGGGCGCTGAACAGCCGAGCCCTTCTTGGGTGGTCTCACAATCCTCCTTGTGGCAACAATTACCACATCCTGTTGAAGTGAAACGCAAGACCAATATTAGTATTCAAATTATTAGTATCGTATTTCACAATTATAAGGAAACATAGTAAAATCCTACAGAGAAAGCCACAAGAAATGACTTGTCAGCTAGGTCATACAAGCATAGCCAGCTTGAGAAGGTCATCAAAATGACTATTTGTTAAAAGTTTATCTCCCTCATTTTGATGGTATATCCTAAAGTAACAGAAGATGGTATCCCAGGCCTGTTAAGGCCTACCTTTCATAGCTTTTCATATAGACAGCCAGCAGCCAGCTCTATACTAGTACAAGAATGGCAAATGCTCTGGTTGCTGATGAAGGCTTGTTGTATTAATGCAACTCAAATGGTGGTGCCAAGATATTCTCTGTTTTCCAAGACGTCATTGTTATATTTCAACAACGTTATACAACTATACAACATACTCAGCGCTAAAAGGCTACTTATTATCTTCAATCAACACAACAGGATTTATGTTACAAGTTAAGCATGCATCCTAAGCTACAGAGTTTGAACTCCCACACCAAATACATACCAGCAACAGAAGTGTACTAAACTTGTGCTAAAATGTATAAATGGATTATTTTCTGATGAAAGCACACTAAAGGAGGGCATATAATGAATTACACACTAATGAAGGGTAAATCCTAGATTCTCATCCAGTTATAAGGCAAATCCATAATTTTCTCAACCAGTGGCCAGTGGAGAAAAAGGAATGTGTAATCACCTTGCCGCTGAACTTCTTCTCAAGCTCCCTGACAAGCCTAACATGGTTTTTCTTGAATGCCTTGCGCAAACGGTATGGCACGTGGATCACCACCGCTTTCCTATTCCCGGAAACATCCATTTGGCTGCACATACACCCTCAATCTCATGACAAAACCCACCAGCAATCAAATCACGTGGTACTAACAGGAGAAACAGCGACCACTTACACTGCATTATTGATGTACAAGTCCTTGAGCTCGCTCTTGAGCTCCTGGTTGCCATTCTCCAGATCAAAGAAAGCCTACAAAGACATCGGCGGCCATAAGCAGACCATCCAAACGCAAAAGACATCAGCGGGGCAAGCGACAACTAGAGAGGCGCCGCCTCACCTGCGCGACGGAGTCCTCGAACTCGGAGGGCTCGAGGCCCTTATCCTTCTGAATCTTCTTCCTCGCGGTGTACATCCTCCCTTCCCTTGCCCTAACAAGAGATTCGATCCACACACAGAGAGACAGCACGAACTCAGATCGTCAAACAAGCAAGGACGGGGGAAGAAGAATCGTAGCGGCGGATTGGAGGCGGAGATGGAGAAATACCTGAACGCGACGAGACGTGGGAGAAGGGAAGCGGAAGTTGAGGCGCCGGCGCTAGGGTTTGCGGGAACCGAAAGAAGGTAGGCGTCGAGCGCTCTTATATATCCTTGCTGTACGGCCGTTTATGGGCCGGGCCGTATGGTGGATGGGCCTTTACAACATTTGGGCCTTCGACCTGTGGCGGATTGGGTCTTGTGGGCTTTACACGTGTCGCTCTCCGTCGCCGCCTCCCAGAGTCCCAGACTCCCGGTCTCCCACGGTCCCAAAGTCACCTCGTGAGCTACTGGGTCTCTTGTATAACTCTATATCTTTATTATATCTTTATTATGGATTTAAGTTTGAAATATAAACATATATAATATTTTTATTTGGTTCTTAATTTTTATAGATACTTAAAATTTTCTTTATCCTCGTTAATTGTAGGGAGTGTATTTTATTCTCTATTCATTCTGGTACCATCTATCAATGATATAAGAAATACGGATAAAAAGAAAGAGAAGATATTTGATAAATAGAGTCTACTTATCAATGATACAAGACTAATATATAGGAAATATGATATCATAAGTTTGTTGGAGAAGTAATAAGATTTAGAGATTAAATTTTATTAGAAAAACTCTCTATACAAGATTTTATAGAACCAAAGATAACAACTCTTTTGGAGATGCTCAATTAATTATAAGTTATAACTGTGTTTATATTTTATTTTACTTATAATATTTTTTCATATTTCTTTATATCACTGATTTTTAATAATAATAATAATAATTAAGATACTTATATAAATCATTTTAATTACAGAATACAAAGCTCGCGGCCCACAGTAAGGGTGAATTGAAGGAACCTGAGTTAAGGGCATCTATGATTTTGGCTTCCAGATAACAGTTTGTCAAGTGCCTGAAACTTTGCCGAGTGCATTTTTTCGGGCACTCGGCAAAGCTTGGTTTGCTGAGTATTTTTTGAAAAACACTCGGTAAACTAAAAACACTCGGCAAAAAAATATTTGCCGTGTGTTTTTAAAAAAAATACTCGGCAAACACGATACTAACGAGCGTCATAACTGCGTACTTGCGCAGGCCAAATTTTTTTTTCGGGTTTGCCGAGTGTTGTTTAGAAAGCACTCGGCAAAGACACTTGGTTCGCCGAGTGCTTTTTGAAAAACACTCGGCGAACCCAATATTTTTTTGTGTGTAAATCTTATTTCGATCCTACAAAATATTCCAAATTTGGTTTTATCTTAAATTTTTTTTCTACAATCCAAATACAACATATGTTATCTCATGTAAAAAATTCATGTTTTTTTGGTTCAGTTTATTATTTTTAATTTATTAAATATGTTTTTAGGATTTAAATTGAAATAGGCGAAATTTGAACTACAAGTACCTAAAATAATTAAGAAAAAATATATAAAATTCATATTTATGTTTCATAGTATATTATGAGTTTTAATGCACTAAATTTAAATAATGTTTGAAAATTTTATGTTGCAACACTCTATCGGCAACGTCGAGCTCAATAGTTTTTTAATTCTAAACAAATAAATTGAAGCCTGGAAAATATGAGACTTGTCATGGTGTTATTATATGATACACAGATGCTGTGATAATAATTTAAAAATATTTCGATAAAATTATCACGTGGAGTGTTTAGAAATCGGAGATTGTAGGAGAAAGAATTAGGGTTTAGAGAAGAAATGAGATTGGTTTGAAAGAAGTTTGATGGTTAAATCATTTTTATACTTGAAATTTTTTCTAAACTCAAAATACGACATCATGTAAAAATTTCACACTTTTTGGGTTTAGTTTGTTATTTTTAATTTATTAAGTATATTTTTAGGATTTAAATTGAAATAGGTGAAATTTGAACTACAAGTGCCTAAAATAATTAATCAAAAAATATATAAAATTCATATTTATGTTTCATAGTATGTTATGAGTTTTAATGCACTAAATTTAAAGAATGTTTGAAAATTTTATGTTGCAACACTCTATTGGCAACGTCGAGGTCAATAGTTTTTAATTATATACAAATAAATTGAAGTCTGAAAAATATGAGACTTGTCATGGTGTTATTATATCATACATAGATGTTGTGATAAAAATTTAAAAATGTTTCGATAAAATTATCACGTAGAGTGTTTAGAAATCGGAGATTGTGGGAGAAAGAATTAGGGTTTAAAGAAGAAATGAGATTGATTTGAAATAAGTTTGATGGTTAAATTATTTTTATACTTGAAATTTTTTCTACACTCAAAATACAACATAAATTATCTCATGTAAAAATTTCACGTTTTTTGGGTTTAGTTTGTTATTTTTAATTTATTAAGTATATTTCTAGGATTTAAATTGAAATATGTGAAATTTGAACTACAAGTGCCTAAAATAATTAATCAAAAAATATATAAAATTCATATTTATGTTTCATAGTATGTTATGAGTTTTAATGCACTAAATTTAAAGAATGTTTGAAAATTTTATGTTGCAACACTCTATCGGCAACATCGAGCTCAATAGTTTTTAATTCTAAACAAATAAATTGAAGTCTGAAAATTATGAGACTTGTCATGGTGTTATTATATGATACATAGATGATGTGATAAAAATTTAAAAATATTTCGATAAAATTATCACGTAGAGTGTTTAGAAATCGGAGATTGTGGGAGAAAGAATTAGGGCTTAAAGAAGAAATAAGATTGATTTGAAATAAATTTGATGGTTAAATCATTTTTATACTTGAAATTTTTTCTACACTCAAAATACAACATAAATTATCTCATGTAAAAATTTCACATTTTTTGGGTTTAGTTTTTTATTTTAATTTATTAAGTATATTTCTAGGATTTAAATTGAAATAGGTGAAATTTGAACTACAAGTACCTAAAATAATTAGGAAAAAATATATAAAATTCATATTTATGTTTCATAGTATATTATGAGTTTTAATGCACTAAATTTAAATAATGTTTGAAAATTTTATGTTGCAACACTCTATCGGCAACGTCGAGCTCAATAGTTTTTTAATTCTAAACAAATAAATTGAAGCCTGGAAAAAATATGAGACTTGTCATGGTGTTATTATATGATACACAGATGCTGTGATAATAATTTAAAAATATTTCGATAAAATTATCACGTGGAGTGTTTAGAAATTGGAGATTGTAGGAGAAAGAATTAGGGTTTAGAGAAGAAATGAGATTGGTTTGAAAGAAGTTTGATGGTTAAATCATTTTTATACTTGAAATTTTTTCTAAACTCAAAATACAACATAAACTTATCTCATGTAAAAATTTCACACTTTTTGGGTTTAGTTTGTTATTTTTAATTTATTAAGTATATTTTTAGGATTTAAATTGAAATAGGTGAAATTTGAACTACAAGTGCCTAAAATAATTAATCAAAAAATATATAAAATTCATATTTATGTTTCATAGTATGTTATGAGTTTTAATGCACTAAATTTAAAGAATGTTTGAAAATTTTATGTTGCAACACTCTATTGGCAACGTCGAGGTCAATAGTTTTTAATTCTATACAAATAAATTGAAGTCTGAAAAATATGAGACTTGTCATGGTGTTATTATATGATACATAGATTCTGTGATAAAATTTAAAAATGTTTCGATAAAATTATCACGTAGAGTGTTTAGAAATCGGAGATTGTGGGAGAAAGAATTAGGGTTTAGAGAAGAAATGAGATTGATTTGAAATAAGTTTGATGGTTAAATCATTTTTATACTTGGATTTTTTCTACACTCAAAATACAACATAACTTATCTCATGTAAAAATTTCAATTTTTTTTAGGTCAGTTAGCTATTTTTATTCATTAAGTATGTTTCTAGGATTTAAATTAAAACATGTCAAAGTTAAACTAAAAGTACATAAAATAATAAAGTAAATTATTCAAAAAAAATATATTTATATTTTTTGAGTTTATTATTAGTCCTTATGAACTATAGTTTCATAATTGCTATAAAGGAAAATATTGTAAAATAAACTAAATAAAGTTTTATTAATAAAAAAATTATTTGCAAAAAACTTCTTTCCGCACTTCTCCTCCCGCAAAATTTTAAAATTGGTGCCATTTTTTTTAAAATTTTCACATCCCTCATTTTAAATATTCCTCACCCACCATCCCTCCTCCCTCCTCCCTCCTCCCTCTCTTTCCTCACATCTCACCGTCGCCGTCGCTGAGCCGCCGCGTCGCCGTCGCCGAGCCACCGCGCCGCCGTCGCCGAGCCGCCGCGTCGCCGCGCCGCGCGCCACACCACTGGCGCCGCGCGCCCCACCCCGCCCCGCCACGCCGTCGCCCCGCCACCGGCACCGTGCGGCGCACCCCACCATCGGCGTCGCACACCCCACCAGCCCCGCCCCACCGCGCCACGTCGCGTCCTGTTTTTTTGTTTTTAAGTTTGTCGAGTGCCACATTTTGACACTCGGCAAACCCCTTGTCACGGTCGTTCTTCTCCCACAAGTTGGTTTTTTTTGCCGTGTGTCTTGTGTAGAACTCAGCGAAGGGTTCGCCGAGTGCCCCGGAAAAAAACACTCGGCAAAGATAAGTTCACCGATGACGTTTTTACCGAGTGGTGTTTGCCGAGTGCAACACTCGGTGAAGCGTTTGCCGAGTGCAAACAAGGCTTCGCCGAGTGCCTTTGGCACTCGACAAATACCGTGTTTCCCATAGTGATATATATATATATACAAATGCTATCCTACATCACGGGTGTAGAATAACTATTCTATCGAGAAATCTACTACTGAGAAAAAAATAGTACTTAATTGTTATTCTACTGAGGAAATCTACTACTGAAATAGTCGGTGTAGAATAATTATTCTACACACATGGTGTAGAATAGCGCTCCTGTATATATATATATATATATATATATATATATATATATATATATATATATTGTGGTAAGAAGACCGGCCATATTATCTTTTGTTAGGGTGAGTATATATAGGGTCGATTATAATTGGGTGGAGTAACACGAGTACTTTGAAAATAAATGTTATTTTTATATGTACTAGATTGTTACATTTAAAATTAATTTTAAAATTTAAAATTTGTTATATTATAGGAGGGAAGAAGTATTTTATAGTCAACTATAAGAAGTGTTCTAAGAGGTGCTAGGCGCTAGTCGGGCGTTGACTGGCCGCCTAGCGCCTAGGCGGTGCCTGGGGCGCATGGAGCTGCACACTCCCACCATACAAGACAACACTATATTTTTTACTAAAATAGCAATCAAAACAAAAGTTTTAGCTGAGTTTGAGCATATCAACATGACAACATGTATGATGTATAAATATCATTCCATTCATTCAATCATTTGGTGATTTCGAATAATTTGTTAATATGAATTATGAAGTAGAAGTATGAACTTACCACATTTTGAAGACTTGTACTGTCACACTCTTGTATCCTTGTCATAAGCCAACAATTAGGTAATGACCATGCCTCGTATAGAATGCAAATAGAATAAAATTAATAACATACCAATAAAAATGAGATGGAATGGTAGATGGAAATATGAAATTAAATATTTACCTTGAAGGCTTGAAGGCTTGAACAAGTTGGTGCATATCTAATAGCCTGAACAATAGCTACAACACAAAACAAAGAAAAAAGAACAAATGAAGTTGAACAATTGGAGTATCAAAATTAAACATTTAGGAAACAAGTTCAAAATCCAAACTCCATAGTCCAAACATAATTGTTTCAAGGAAATAACAAAATAGGTCCAAATGTCCAATAGGCAATAGCTAGTACAATAAGTCCACAAGACTCAATTGTCATTTATCAATCCTCATCCTCTTGATCATAGTTCTTTGATGGAAGGACTTCATCTTTGTCAGATTCAAAATCAATCTCCTCTTCATCCTCATTGGCCTCCTCTTCATTATCTCCAGAATTAAAGTCATCATCATGAAGATCTCTCATCCTAGTACTTCTACGAGGTCTTGTTGCTTCAGTAGCTCCACTTGCTTCATCAATAAGTCTAAAAGAAAGTCCTGAGACAGGATCAATATCCTCATCATCGGCTCCATCAATGATCCAACCTTGGGCATGATATGCATTTGTAGCTAGGAGCACATCTTTATTATTGCCATTACGCTTCTTTATCTTCTTCAACAACCTTGCATTGAATTGAACATATACTAGGTTGTTTAGGCGGCCAACTCCAAGTCTATTTCTCTTCTTTGTATGAACCTAACAATCGGATTATACAAATGTTAAATGATAATAGCTAACAATCCTAATATAGAATGGAAAAGTACAAAACTTAAGTACTTGGGGTTTGTAAATACCATATCAAATGTGCTCCAATTCCTTTCATGGCCAGATGCACTAGAGGTCAAAGAGAGGATTCGTATAGCCATTTTTTGTAAAAGGGGAACATGACATCCATATGTTGCCCACCAATCAGTTGTGTTTATTCAAATGATTAAAGTGCATGCTTATAGTGTTCGGTTAAAAAAATGAAGGCTCACAAGTTAAAAGTAAGAAACTTTTCCATTACCACTTACCAGGAACAAATGTGATCTTCTGACATCCAAGTTTTGCAATTGCTTTGCCAAATAGACCTTGTTGATTTTTAAACTTAAGAAATTCTCCATTAATAATTTGAGATTGAATCTCATAATCTCCATTATAGAATATCTCGGCTCACTCAATCAACCCATCCATAATAGCAGAATCCAAAAAGATGGATGTATCACTATAAGAATAGTATGGATTCAAGGCATATGTCGTCAAATGTAATGGACAATCAAGTCTACCTTGCATCTTCTTCTCAATGTGATCAAATATAGGCTTGTAGTTGGCCTCCAAATTGTTTGATGCGACCATGATTTCCTTCTTTGCTTGTAGAATTTCTCCATAAACAAAGGCCATGGAAGGGCCATCTCCATCAACCAAGCGAAGAACTTTCACCAATGGCTCAAAAATCTACATAAAGAATGATAAACACCATTCCTAAATGTCTCCAAATTTGAATTAGTGCAAAAAATCAAAAATCTACATAAAGAATGAGAAACACCATACCTTCAAACAATGAGAAACACCATTCCAAAAGGCTCTACTTATTAATGTAGTTGTAGCTATCTTTCCTTTTGGTTTATTGGTGTGAATACATTGCTCCCACTCCGCACTTAGGGCCATACCTCTTAGCTCCGTCTTCTTTTACATCAAACTTTGTAAAGTTAGAAAGGCTGAAGCAAATCTTGTCACATCTGGCCTTATAATATCTCTCTTCTTTGTATTCTTCCTCATCAATGCTAATGTCTTGTGGTGAGAGTAGACAAAAACCGTGAATGTCTTAGCTTGATCAAGTGTCTTCTTGAATCTTGGCATCCCACCAATTGCAGCTAGCATTAGGTTGATTGTGTGAGTTGCACATGAACTTCAAAAGATATTTGGTCATTTGTCTTTCAATAAATCTTTTGCTCCCATGTTGTTTGAGGCATTGTCTGTAACCACTTGTACAACATTTTCAGCCCCTACTTGAACAATGGCAGCATCAACATATTCAAAAATATACTCACTTGTGTGTGCCTCTTCGGATGACTCCTTTGATCCTATGAAGCATGTTCCCAACTTGCAATGCACACACAAGTTCATTATACTTCTCCTCTTAACGTCTGTCCAAGCATCAGTCATTATTGAGCATCCAGTCCTCTTTCTCTCCTCTTCATGTGGTTTCAATAATCCCTTGGTCCTCTCTACTTCCTCCTTCAATATCTTCTCTCGACATTCATATTGAGTCGGACCTTCAAAACCCGGGCCAAAATGACCAATGGCCTCACACATTTGCCTAAACTCATCATTATCTATTGCATTGAAAGGAATAGCTACAGACAAAAAATATAAGTTATAAGAATTAGTAACTAACTGAATAAGACATAGCAACCACTAAACAAAGTGAACAAACAAGATAGGAATGAGTTATAGTGTTGTACCATTAGCATATAGCCATCTTGCAACATATTGCTTGACCTTATGGATTTTCTCCTTCCAAATTGCCTCATCCATTCTTTATTGCTTAAATTTTTTTGATGTCAAAGGAATAGAAGGGTCAATAGGAGTTGTATACCTATCCATAGGCCCTATCTTCTTTCTTCTAGTTGTTGCATCCCCCTCACATGCATCCTCTTCATCACTTTCAATTGTCACACTATCTCTAACCTCCTGTTGACGTTCTATCTTGGCCCTTTTCTTCACTTTTGCATTATCAATGTTATTCTTGCATTTCTCTTGTTCTTCTTTTGTTGATTTAGGGCAAGCCCTCACATTGCCCCTTATGTGAGCAATATGCTCTTTAATCCTATGTACCCCTCCAGACATTCTATGACCACATAGCAAACATTCAACCTTGTCTTTATTGTTTGGGTCATATGTCTTGCCGAAATCCCATCCCAAATCATCGGAATTTCTCTTATGGAGAAGCACATCACTTATTTCGATAGTAGCACTAGCGGTTGATGAAAACCTACATGTGCATAATAAATTAGGCATTGATAATTTGTATTAACTCTTAATAACATAATTGGTATTTCACATTTAAATATTTCACAATTCACAAAAGCAACAATTTTGCACTTACAAATATATAACATGATAAGTTGACAACATCCACCCCCAATCAACCATCCAATAACCAATTAACCATTGACCAAAGTATGAAATAACCACCACATACAACATCATTCCAACAACCATCCACCAACACCAAAGTATCAAACCACCACCACATACAAGATGAAAAAATATAGGACAAACAAAACGATTAGTATAATATACATTAATTTCAACTTGAAACATGAAACTTTAGTGATTTAGTCACTTACTTGCTCGATGTTCTCGGGTTGGACGACATGGTTAAAATTGCAAGAGCCTAAAAGTTAAAAACTGAAAATGTAGGCAAATTACAATTAATAATTAACTTAGAATATGAATGTATGAATCAATGAATTACATTCTACAAATCTACATTCTACAAATTTACATTAATACATTGACTACAATCACAACATTTATTCATTTACAAATTACAAAATCAGTATGTGCAGTGCAATAGACAACAATGCGTCAGTGCAAAGTGCAAACAACTAACAAGTAACAAGGCAAAAATTGTAAAGGGGCAAAGGGCAAAGGAAAACCGGAGTACCAGACTGACTGGGGCCTGGAGTGGACTCTGGGCGCAGGGCGCTAGAGTGCGTGACAGCGTGAGCAGCAGCAGTCCAGCGGACTGAGCCGTGCCAAAGACCAGAGGGCAAAGCCGCGCGGCCGGAGACCAGAGGGCGACGGAGCATGACTGCACGAGGCCGCCGGACCGCCAGAGTCGTCGCGCGCGAGGGAAGATGGCCAGACGGAGGCGCGCGCGAGGCCGGAGTCGAGACCAGAGCACGACAAAGTGGCGAACGGCGGCGAGCCAGCGAGGCGGCGACACGTGCGGTGTGACGGCGCGTGCGGCGAGCCTAGGAGCATGCCACGAGTGAGTACCAGCCACCAGGAAAATAAAAACCCTAGGTTTTTTTTGCATTTTACCCCCCACAATCCGTTTTTTTGCGTTTTCGCCGTCGCCGCCCAGGGCGCCTAGGCGCCGCGGTCAACGCCTAGGGCGCGGTTGACCCGCCTAGGCGCCCTGGCCGCCCAGCCGGCCGCCAAAGCCCTCTGCGCGGCGTAGGGGCGGCGCCCAGCGCCTAGCGCCGCCTAGGCGCCCGCCTAACCTCGCCTTTTAGAACACTGACTATAAGTGCACGGCTATAGAGCCATAGAGAGTGATGAGAGAGAAAACAATTATATGTTATTTTATAGTTGTATAAACTACTGTATATGCCTTGGGCAGTTTGTCTTAGCCCGGGATGTAATAATCTAGTTTATTTTCATAAATTGAAATAAACAGAACAATTTATTATAATACATAGTACAAATGACTATAAAATATTACATCATTCTCTCTTTCCCACGCCATAAAAAACTTGCATGTTGAGTCTTCCGGACGGTATATATGAACATGCATGGTACAACAACTGTAAATTGGTTGTGCAAATGTAGGTTGCTTCAGTTGACTATATGAAATTGCAAAGTGATGTTTAGGATGCGAAATGAGGCTATTTGATTCATAGTTAGATGGTTAAGTTCTGGTACCATTTTCATACTGACATATACTTCGATTGTTTTGAGACAAATATAATGTGATTTGAACGTGACAAAAAAACATAAAAACGTAATTTTCGTCGGCTTAGCTTTAGCCGACGGAAGTTACCTAACTTCCATCGGTTAGGTTTGGCCGACGGA
Source organism: Zizania palustris (assembly GCA_019279435.1). Classification (NCBI taxonomy): domain Eukaryota; kingdom Viridiplantae; phylum Streptophyta; class Magnoliopsida; order Poales; family Poaceae; genus Zizania; species Zizania palustris. The sequence goes on from JAAALK010000079.1 coordinate 49,483,078, forward strand.
AGTTAACTAAATTTCGGTAGCGGCCGATGAAAGTTAGCTAACTCCCATCGAAACACTTTTGTCGGCCAAATACCGACGGAAGTTAGCTTCTTCTGTTAGTATTATGCTTCGTTTGGTTGAACTTCTGTTGGTTGCTTTTGCTGTGGAAAAGTTCAAAGCCAACCAAAGGTATATTACTCTGCAATAGCTTTGATGGAAGCCCTGCTTGCTTTGGTATATTTTTCACAGCACCAACAACCCTGCTTCTGCGGCTGTGAAGTCCAACATTTTGCTGAAAATTACCCACTGCCATTGATAAGTGATACCCCATCGTAAGTTTCTTCCCCAACCTCCAGGCTGCTCTAGGCCCTCCTCTACACCAAGAACAAGAAAGGCACACTAGGGTTTGAGCTCATCTGCTTCCCCTCCGACCATTTATTGTCGCTGCATCGCCCATCCAGCCTTCGCTCACCTCCTCGCAGAATCTCCGTCACAAGCAACGACATCCTTCTAGCTTCTTTTTGGTTGGAGCCAAACCAAGGTACTTGAACTCCCTTCCTCCTCTTCCTCATGCCCCACATCCTTTTGTTTCAATCTCAGAGGACTTTCATCCATGGCGCACTGAGAGGGAGTCACACGCACCATCCTGGGGTCCTCCCCTCTAGCTCCACTTATATCCTAAAAGCACCGTAGCTTGTACTAGCCCTGTTGCTATCTGCATCACTGCCAACCATTATACTGACCAGATGTAGATTCAGTATTAATTTAGCTCAAATTATCGTTTGAACAAAATGACAGGATTTATTTGTCTCAAATTTTAACATGTTATATATTACAACCATGGGCTCATGGAAAGATTATTGATGTTTCCCTTCTGTCAGGGTCATTTCTTTTGTCAAGTAGTCTTTTGTTTCTTTCCATTAGCAATTTCAACATACTCCACTTACATAGAAAATTAGATGGTGCAGTGCTGCCTGCCATAGTGCCATCGTTTTCAACATACTCCAGTTGATGATCTTGATTTGGAGGCTTGTTGTATAGCATATCCTATACTTGTTAGCTATACATTGGATGTTTACTAGACCAGATCATCCTTGTTATTTCGGTCATTCTTGTGGAGAAAGTAGGCACATATGTTATTATATGCTATTATGCTTGTTTGTTGCCCTGAGAAACAGAGAAGGATAAGGAATCTTTGCCCCTTTCTTTAGTTTTCCCTTTATTTTTGTACTCAACCGTCCATCACCGTTCGTCGGCCTCTACTGCTCGTCGCCTCCACCGCGCCCAAGTACTTTTTACCACTGCTCTATCTAATTTCCTCACTTGTGATTGAATTGTTTAATCTATGAAGTGTGAATTGATTTGTGAATTTTGACCCCTACTAGCTTGTAATTAATTGTTTAATTCATCGGGAAAAAAATTTAAGGCCATGTGAAAATAACTTTAGAGTATGATTTTTGATATAGTATGGGTTTTTTATGAGAAATAAAGAAACTATGTGATGTTTATATGTAATATATGTTGTGATGTTAAACAAAATTGTTCATATATTAATATTGTGCTTTTACATATGTTTCATATGAGATGTTCTTTTTTTCCTATGTAATATATGTTGTGATATTATATATATGGTATTAATTATATTCTTGTATTAATTTGTAGTTTATCGATGATTTTTAGGGTGATTAGTATTGTATATATATATTCTTATATATTATTTTTGTATGCAATTTTTTATTTGACAATAACGTTAATAGTATAACGAAACCTATGCGTCACCTTTTTCGGACCAACATGTCTCACATGTGTCATGTGTGTGAGATGTGTAGGTCCAGAATTGTCTCTTTTTGGACAGCCTCGGAGTAGACGACAGAGCATGGTATTTATGATGAGTCATGAGTTTGAATGAGATTTCAGTGTCATAACCTTATTGTTCTCCGTTGCACCACTATTAGGCGTGCAATTGGAGAACAGTAGGGTTATGCTGCTGAAATTTTATTCGGACTCATGGCTCATCATAAATATCACACTCTGTTGGTCACTCTTGGGTGGGTTTAGGACATATCTTTTCCTATAGACATAGAGTCGTGGAATGTAAAAATGTCTAGTACTTATGATGCATTCTCGATTGAATGAATGTTTTGCCTCTTGAGATACGTCGACCCAACATTACGGGGTCGAATTGCATTTATGAGAGATGATGAGGTAACCTTCAAATTTAATATTATGTCAGTAGTTATAAACTACTATTAATTGTTTTCATACCATTTTGCAGGATGAAGAGAATGACCCGAAAGGTGTTGGTCAGGAGGATGACCCTATGGGTGCTGGTCAGGAGGATGACTCGGAGGGTGCGAGGCAGGAGGATGACTCGGAGGGTGCGAGGCAGGAGGATGACTTGGACGGTGCAGGGCAGGACGCTGATCTGGAGGGTGCGGGGCAAGAGGCTGACCCAACCATCGGCTTTTGACCGTGGCCGATGGAAATTAAAGGGGATTTTCCCCCACCTGGTATAGAACCTTTAACTTCTGTCAGCCAGCATTAAAGACAGCGGAAGTTAAATGCTGGCCGACGGAAGTTATGAAGATATCCCCCGCGCGTACAGGGAAATAAGAGTCATCCTCACTTCATTTTAGGATGAGCCACATAATAGTCCCATCTATAGCCCCTTCAGGTGGAAACAAGATCGAGATCACGCTTGTAGGTGATGGGTAAGTCTCATACTCTGGTGTTTTGCTTTAATGCTAAAATTTTCTTTCAGTTTACTGACTTTATTTATTATGTATTTTAAGATCTTGGATTGACTCTCGGTTTGATGGCACTTAGAGGATCAGGCAGGTTAACTAGGTATTGAGTAACCTATGTCGTCTTCACTACCCAGGGGTGCTGACACTACCGATCGGTGATCGTCAACTATGCACAAGGGACCAATACAGGTTTGTTCCTGACGGAGCCCATGGAATTGCTTAGGGCGCAGTGTGTCATGACTTTTTGGTATGATTTTTTCATGCATTGTTTTGTTTTAACGTAAAACTTTTGGAGTTATAGTAGGTTACTAATCATGACTTTTTGCAGTTACGTGGTGAAGGACGTGATTTCGTATGCCCGAATATAGGCGAACAATGCGTACTACAAGGAGGAGTTAGGGCAACGAATGAGCAAGGCGAAAGGTTCTTCGGCAATATACTTGACTGAGGAGCAATATCGTTCAGTAAACAATTCTAACTCTTTTAATCTTCGATTTTTAAGATTTATTTTCATATAATGCAGAAGCTTAACATCTTTTCAGGTGAGGATTCTGTGGTTTGCAAACCGCGACGATGCCTACTTTGAATTCTATAAGCTTTGGTCTTCAGATAAATTCAAGAACGTTTTCAAGGAGAAAAGGCTATGTCGTGGAACAGATCCGAAGCATAGATATGGGGCCGATGGACATATCCGCTTGGCTAAACGCATGGTAAAACTTACACTTGTCACTTTATCTATATATACATTGTAATGCGACTAACTCATATCTACGGGAATCTCAAACTAGTGTTGCGCCAAGTGACATTGAGGTTTATATCGGTGGTCATAAAGGAGTACATCCTGCATATGCAGATACATTGTACAGTCAGTCAATTTTATCTATTTCTTCAGATTGTCCGTACTCCCAGTTAGGATAGACCTTCGGCTTCAAATGTAAATGATCCGAGAGGCAGCGACGGTGATGGTGTTGAGTGAGTATGTCTTGTCTTATTATGCATTTGTGAATGTGGATTTGTGACTTGTGCTTGTAATGTTGATTTGTGACTTCGAATGGTTACATTTGTGAATGTGGATGCTTTGTGGAAGTGGACAATGTGAACATTGGTTATTTTTGTGAATGTGTTTGCAGAGGTAAATATTGTGGATGAATTTGTGAAGTGATGTGATTTTGAATGGTTGAATGTGTTTGTGGATGTGATTTTGAATGTGTAGATGTGGTTGCAGATGTGAATGTGAATGTGTGATTATGTTTTGGATATGTGAATGTGAAATTGTGATTTTGTTGTTGGATTTGATTGTGAATAGGAGAACCAAAAAAATAAAATAAATTCCAGGTAACTTTTGTTGGCTTTACTATAGTCGACGGAAGTTATTTGGCATTAACTTCTGTTGGCTTGACCATAGCTGATGGAAGTTACGTGTTTTCGGTAACGTGGCAAAACCAGATAACTTTCGTCGGCCCCAACCTGACCGACAGAAGTTATGGCCGTTTTCGCTAACGTGGCACGTGGAGCCAATAACTTCTGTCGGCGACCGATAGAAGTTAGCTAATTTCCGTCGAACCGCTTATGTCGGCCAAATGCCGACGAAAGTTAACTTTTTCATTGGGAAATGCCTAACTTCTGTCACTGATGGCGCTTTTAGGTGTTTCCCTATTCTGTTAATAAAATCAGCACTTGCTGCTTCGAAAAAAACAACACATGGATTCCTTGCTTATCACGGGATTGAAAATAGTGTTTACGTTTGATTTGCTTTTTTTGAAACATTACCTAGATCTCAATAGATGAATTTCAAATTCGTAGCATCATGCATTTTTATTCTGCAATGTGTCAAGGCATTTGTATTCTGCGATGTGTCAAGTCCCTATACTTACGTATAGTTCTTAATATGCAGCTTTGAGGATGGCCTGAAGGTTGTCAAGCTTAGAGGAGAAACTACGCAGCAAAGCTTAGAGGAGAAACTACGCAGCAGGTCAGTTCCCAAAAGGAAAAATTACTCACATGTTATTATAATTTTCAAAAATTGTGTATATGTCATTGTCAATGACTATGATGGCTTCTATCTATCAGTGACACATCGATGATATATTGATAAATCGTAAACCTTATAGTGGTAAAGAAAAAATTAACCCATCTATTTCCGAGCTATCGAAGAACTAAATATAACATAATCTTTTAAGTCACAGAGGCTTAGTGCCTCAGTGGATAAGGCGCTCCCTTTGAATTTGGAGGCTCAAGTTCGATTATTGCTAGTCTATTATTATTTCAGTATAATATTTAAATTATTAGATTTATGAATGTTTATAATTTAATATTTTAATTTAAAACTTATACATGTGTACTAAGTTATATTATAAATTTAATAAGTTAGTACACATGTATGCTAATATAATTTAATAAGTTATATTATAATTTAATTTAAAATTTGTGAAATAATAGATCTGCCACTGTTCTGAATCTTTTACTTCTCAAATCGATTCACAGTTTTCATTATCTGTGTAGGAATCTTCAGAGGCTGCCAGCCGTGCGATGGTTAGTGTGATTGGTCTCGATTCAGAAAAAGCGCAACAATTATGCAATGCTGCTAATGAGGAAGAAGATGAAAAGAAAAGAGTTCAAATAGCAAACTTCTGTGTCATGTAAGTGTTTCATCTGAAGAGTGTTTGGTTTCCAACTGGGTCTTGTTGTGTTTCAACATAAAACATTGGGTCATTTCATTGCAGAGGAACTATGTAGTTTCCGGTGGCGTGAAGGGGATCGAAGCAGTCACAAGGGAGTGAAAGTGATCCAGATTCGGATTTTTTGATTTGAATGTGGGTTTTTCGGATATGGATTTGAATACAGATTTTTTTATACGACAACGGATATGATATCAATGGTATCCGACCGATACGGATTCGAATTCGGATTATCCAAATTTAAATCATATTTAGATTATCCGAATTTAAATCCTAAAAAATAATTAATTAACTAAAATAGCTAACAACCTTAGAAAAATGCTAATTTTTATGGGATATACATTGTTTTTAAATTGTAAAAAAAGTTTTAAGTTATAACAAGGATTTAATCAACAACTGTGGCGACTACTTAAGGCCATGGCGACATCGCATTGCACGAGGCGCGGGACGCGCGTGGGAAATCACGGGAGCGCGCAAGCGGGGCAAACGGGCCAAGAGCGCTAGAGGAAAATAGAAGAGAGCCACAAGTAGAAAGGGTTAGGGTCTTGGGGAAAGAAAAGTGTGGTAAAGGAAAGAGAACACACGAGCATCATAGTTTCACATGAAAAAGAGATAGGGAATAAAAGGACAAGCGTAGAAATATTTGTGGCTGACACCTAGCAGAGGCATGCGACGTGCTCCAGATATGGTGGCGGTGGCGATGGCTCTCTAGATCTGACGGTGGTGGTGGTGGCTCTCTAGATCCATGCGGCGACTGCGACGACTCTGCATATCTAACGATGATGGCACTGCTCCAAACTCAATAGGCAGTGGCAGAGTTCTCGCCCTTTGCCTAGTGAAGCAGCGGTAGAGTTCTGCGCCCCTAGCCCAGTGAAGCAGTGGTGGAGTTTTACATCAATGAGGCGGCGTCAGAGTTCCACACCGATGAGGCAATAACTCAATGTAGTCCTTCTCTAACATGAGTCCTTTGTTTTTTTCTTGCCTTGCTTCTAGGATGAGCAAGGTTCTGCATTTGGGATGTCATTTACTGATGTAGTGATGTCCCTCCTATTCTCTTCCCACTCTCCACTATAGTGTAATCATTATAGCGTCATCTCGTCGTGTGCCTAATTCATCTAGACGGTTGGAAGGAGTAGGTCGCCTCGCCTTTTGGAGTTGAATCGCACAACTCCTTTCTCTCACCGATTTAGTTAATTCACTCCATCTCACCTAGCACTCTTTATCTTTCTCAGCATAGCTGATGAGAAAACTACAAAATTCTCTTCTCTTCCCTTAAAACAAGCTTATATAGCACACAACACACTCAACCACAAAATTTGCTCATTCACTCATCCACTAATCACCTATACTTCTTCCATTACTACTTAGAGCACTAATTATCTCCACCTTTCTTACTACATAAAATAAATCAAAATTATGACTAACATTCTCTCCTTAAATTAGATTTGTTGATTCTTCGATAAATATATCATTAACGACGCCATCTAGTGGCATCACACTACCCTTAAAGTAGCAGCACACTACTATCTCTATGATACATGGTGGTCGTTCTTGCGGGCCATGAGATTAGGCTTACCACTAGGTACCTTTACTCATTATCCAAACCCATACCCACAAGAAATGGAGAGAATATGGGTAAAAATTATTTTATCCAAATACATTTGGAGTAGAGAGAGTATGAGTATTATCCAATTAGAATTGGGGAGGGTAATGGACAATAGTGCTTTATTTATAATATATTTTACTCAATTAACTAATTGGTATCAATTAACTAATTGGTATGAGGAATTTTGGACAATGGAGAATTGAGAGTAAAATTGAGTAAGACTTATTATGGACATGCTGCAGGCCTAAGCGAGATCCCCATCTATTTTACCCTCACACGATAGCCATGGAAGAAAAGCTACTTCACCACCCACGAAGAGGCAGACAATAACGCGTGATAAACAGAGCATTGTGTCATATGCACCATCAAATATATGTGAACTGTAAATGTGGTCATTTCCCCCCGACAAGAGATGCTGAGCACATTCAACAATTGATTAACAGGTTATCCGAGCAAAGGTCTATAATTTAAATGCTCAAAACTGTAACATTGTTCAAGTCGATTTGCAGCCCCCAAGAAGAAAATACCTAAGCATGAAGTTTGGCATCAAAACTTCGATTTCTGGAATACATAGGGAGCAAATTGGACCTCAATCAAAACATCTGGATTCAAAAGAAATTAAATGTTGATATCCAAGGCATGCATCTTCAAGCATTTTCGGCCACAGGGTACTCGAAGGCAACATCTTTCCCACAAAGCCTGCGGTAGACTGCAGAGAAGGTCTCCAGCTTGTATTCAGTGTTGTTGCGCTCCTTTGGGTCCAAGAAGATCTGAAAACACATCAAAACACAATGGTCAATACTAACTAAGCAAACATAACACGGTATCAAGCAGCTGGATTAGTTACAGTAAGGCTGATTATATCCATGAGGCAAAGAACATCTTGGATGATAAAGTTGTGGGGAAAACCGTTTCAGTGTCCATAATTTATTAATGAGATGTCAATGGGGTAGCTAATAGCCATTATAGCTGCAGTGAGCAGTGTGCTAGATGACAACTGAAGGGACATATAGAGGGTGTATCATTTACCTTGATGACCTTGGCACCATCCAGACGATATCTGATACGCTTGCCAACAATCTCAGCAGGGTAGACTACATCCTCCAAGACACCATCATGAACAGCTGTCAGAGTTCTGGTGCGAGGGCGCTGAACAGCAGAGCCCTTCTTGGGAGGCCTCACAATCCTCCTTGTTGCAACAATTACCACATCCTATTAAGTGAAGCACATGATCAATGCATCTATTTCGTTTTCAGTCTTCCACAATAATTACAACATAACATTAAAATTTTTAAGAGAAACTGACAAAGGTACCACCATCAATTAGGCGCTAAGGTCAACATACACAAAAGGAGGCAAATAATTCTAACATCCCAGCACTAAAAGGCAACGTTTATCTTGAAACAACAAGACTGCATTTACATGTCATGTTAAGAATTCACAGCACAGCATAAGCTACAGATTTTGCAAGCTAAATACATAATAAAGTGGTGGCAAGTATTGGATAACAACAAGCAGGTCTATGCAAAAAACAGTGGTGATGTAATCACCTTGCCGCTGAACTTCTTCTCAAGCTCCCTGACAAGCCTAACATGGATTTTCTTGAACGCCTTGCGCAAACGGTACGGCACGTGGATCACCACCGCCTTCCTGTTCCCGGCAACATCTATCTGGCTGCATATATACACCGGCAATCTCATGACCAAATTCACCAGCAATAAGAACATGCTGCTCACAGGAGATATGGCAAACACTTACACTGCATTGTTGATGTACAGGTCCTTGAGCTCGCTCTTGAGCTCTTGGTTGCCATTCTCAAGGTCGAAGAAAGCCTACAAAGACAGCGACGGCCATAAGCAGACCACCCAAAGGCAGACGAGCTCACGGCAACAACCAAGCATAGGAGCGGCGGGAAAAGCGAAAACTAGAGGCGCTGTCTCACCTGCGCAACGGAGTCCTCGAACTCGGAGGGCTCGAGGCCCTTCTCCTTCTGAATCTTCTTCCTTGCGGTGTACATCCTCCCTTCCCTTGCCCTGACACGAGATTCAAATCCACGCACAGAGAGGCAGCACGCACTCAGATCAGCAAACAAGCAAGCACACGGGGGAAGAAGAATCGTAGCACCGGATAGGAAGAGGGGATGGAGAAATACCTGAACGCGACGAGACGGGGGAGCAGAGAAGCGGAGGCGCCGGCGCTAGGGTTTGGAAGGAGCGACGGAGAGAGGGCGTGGAGCCGTGGAGAGCTCTTATATATCTTTGATGCCGTCGAAAATGGGCCGGGATGGGCCGTAGTGAGGGGCCCATCAATGGATTGGCCTTTACAACGTTTTGGGCCCCGGACCTGTGGGACTTGTGTACAACTCTAACTCCAACGTTAATACTGGATTTAGGAATTACATAATAGAATAAAATAGTTTAGACCTTTATTTTTATTTTTAGTATACAAAATAATGTTATTCAATGAAATACTTTTAATTCATCCGCAACTCCAGATTTAGGATTTTCGGAGCTAGGTTGGATCAGCTTAAAAAAAGCTTAGATCTAGAACTATACCAAACGGGGCCTTAATCATGCACCCTCTATTTATGTAAAAATTGGAAATTTATCAAAAACATTTTACTTATGTGTGGGATTTTTTTAGGTCAATAACGTATGAGCTAGAAATTTAAATTCTTAATTTTTATCTAAATAAGGGGTATATGTTCAATTTTTTTATTTAGTCTTACCTGGTCTCGTTAACACAGTTATTAGTTATTTTTAATGGATATCATCAATAAATGGTCTTTTCCTCCCAACCAGAGATAGATGGTGGTCAGATTCAACAAAATTGATTAACAAGTTAACCAAGCAAAGTTGTATAATTTAAGGGCGCAAAACTTTAACATTTTTCAAGTCCAGTTTACCCTATATTAATATAATAGTAAGTATTACGTAAAGTAGTTGCATATTATTTACAATTAATAACAATAGTGCTATATTTAGGACGCACGTGCAAAAAAAATTAGACGGAGTGAAAAATATTTCATCATTTTGTTAAAAAAATAACTAAATAATTTGTTATTTACAATACCGAGAAGTAACTACGTGCAACCATTGCTACTCTCTCTCTCTCTCTTTTTAAAAAGATAATGTTATTGAATTTTATCACAACATTTGATTATTTATTTTATTCAAAAATAATTTGTGAAAATATATAAAAATGTATTTTATGCTTTAAATACCTTCGATAATAAAATAAATTATAATAAAATAAATAATATTTTAAAAAAGTTTTGAATAATACAAATGATCAAACTTACACGTAAAAAGTCAACTGGCGCATTTGTTAAAAAATGTGAGAGTATTATATTTTAATAGTCCAAACTTAATCGTTTGGAGTAAAATATTTTAACATAGTTATATTTTTATTAATTAACAAAATAGTTATACTTTTATCAATTAATAAAACATTGTTTATTGCGGGTTGAAACATAGTTTGATTTAATGTGTATATGGTTTCTTCAGTTAATAAACGCTAGAAATAAAAACATATGCTACTTTATAGTTAAATTAGTTTAATTCGTAGCTCGTGATTCCGGCATACGTTTTTTCTTCCCAAACGCGCAGATGTGCCGACGAGGCGACGACCAAACGACACGGAGAGCAGAGTCACGAAGAGACCCGTCTCTTTCCCTCGGCAACAATGCAATGGGTTGTCATCTTCCTGCTTTGATCCGGTCGCGGGCAACGCCCCCGAGCGCCCGAGACCCTCCTCCGGCTATTGATCCCCCTCTTCTTCGTCGCGTCGCATAGTACTTCGCCGAAAAGAGACTGGGAGAAGCAGAGCAAGCGCCGATCGGGCTGAGTGGAGCTGTAGGAGATTTTCTTGGAAGGGAGAAAGATGGACGAGATCATGAACAAGGTGGGCGGCTACTGGCTCGGGAAGAGAGCCAACAAGGAGATCTCCTCCGCCGGCGACGACATCGAGGTCCTTTTACTGTTGCACCCCCTCTTCCTTCCATTTTGTCTTGCAAGATGAAACCTTCATTGGCGATAGAGGCGTACGCGTCCTTGAATTTTGTCACGAATCATGTGAGAGCAATTGATTCATCGATTGTCATAACGAGCTCGAATCAAACATGTCATGATAAGAAGCTGCTCTCCTTTGTATGATGCCACTTTTCTCTCGCCGGTGCGTGGGTGCAGTCGCTGTCGACGAGCGTCGGAGAGGGAGCCAAGTGGCTGGTGAGCAAGCTGAAAGGCAAGATGCAGAAGCCGCTGCCGGAGCTGCTCCGGGAGCACGACCTGCCGGAGGGGCTGTTCCCGCGGGAGGCGACCAATTACGAGTTTGTCCCGGAGATGCGGCGGCTGACGGTGCACATCCCGGAGACGTGCGAGGTCGGGTACAGGGACGGCTCCGTTCTGCGGTTCGCCACCACGGTGTTGGGCACGCTGGACAAGGGCCGGCTGACGGGGGTGGAGGGGCTCAAGACCAAGGTACTCGTCTGGGCCAGAGTCACCGCCGTGAAGGCCGACGCCGCCAAGGTGCACTTCACCGTCGGCATCAAGAAGTCGCGCAGCCGCGACGCCTACGAGGTCGTCAGGGGCGGTATCATCGTCGAAGAGTTCTAGGTGCGCGCATGATCGGGCATGGCTGCACGTCGCTTACCTCGCTTCGCTTCATTGACTTCATTGACGATTGTTTGAATATGAATAACTCGATATGCCATTATAATTATGTGAATTTGAAAAAATATTATTACAATTCACATATTTAAAGTTATGTTATTTTGGAATTATAGCTCTCTGAAATTCGAAATTCTCTAAAATTGTAATAGTATATTTTATAATTCTATAATTTGTAATGGTATAGTTCGGAATTCTTTGAAATTATAATAGTATGAATCTAAACGTGTGAATTGTAATTATATTTTTTAAACTTGTAAAATTGTAATGGCATGATACAACTTTTCACTGAAGAAATAATGTTTGCTTGCCCGATCTTCTTCTTCTTCAGATTTCGTTTCGGCGTATGTTCCGTAATGTAAGGCGTTTTCAGATTAAAAAGAACCACTTTTTTAGTCTTTTTTATCTATAATGTCCCTTATTTTTTATAGATAGGTACTAGTACTGTTCATGCATATGCAAACAAGTAGTAAATTGTGTACTTTGCTGTCTTGTCTATATGTCGAGGTGAAATATACCCTGTATACTGGACGGACAGAATATTATTTGCCACAAACAAATTTGTAATTAGGAGTATTATTATTTAACAAGCGCTTTTCGTGCCGCCACGTCCCCGTCGGTGTCATCGCGGTGAAACAGTAGGAGTTCCACGACCTGCAACAAGGCAACCAGACCGTCATGGAGTACCTCCATGAGTTCAACCGCCTCGCCCGCTACGCACCGGAGGAAGTGCGCACCGACGCCCTCCGCCAAGCCAAGTTCCTCCGGGGACTTAAGGATGAGCTGTCCATCCACCTCGTCGCCACCGACTACGCCGACTTCCAACGGCTAGTCAACAAAGCGCTCATCCAAGAGACTGAGCAAAACAAGCTGGACCTCAAGAAGAGGAAGATGATCGCCTTCAAGCATCAACAGGCGAACTCGCAGAGGCCCCGCTTCGTCCCTCCGCCACCAGCGCCCGCCTACCATCCTCGGCCCGCCTTCAGGCCACCTCACGCCGCCGGTGGATCCAACGCCGGGCATCCTCGCCTCGCTCCACCAGCTCCGGCCGCTCAGCCGACGCCAGCTGCCAAGGCTCCGATCTTGAAGGATCGCCAAGGAAGGCCGATCGTCTGCTTCAACTGCCGCAAGGAAGGGCACTATTCGCACCAGTGTCCTCACCCCAAGCAGACCCAAGGCGCGGCACCTAACCAGGTGGTTCGTGCCCGCGTCGACCACATCAGCGCGGAGGAAGCTCAGGAGGCTCCTGAAGTCGTGCTCGGTACGTTTACTGTGAATTCCGTACCGGCCGTAATATTATTTGACTCTGGAGCAACCCACTCCTTCGTCTCGGAAGATTTTGTGAAAACAAACAAACTGGACGTGCTCCCTCTACCCATTCCCATGGTGATTGCCACTCCCGGCAATAGGACCTTAGCCCGCTTATACAGCCCTAAGGTTCAAATTGACATCCAAGGAGTACTGTTTCGGGCCGAGCCAGTCCTCATCCAATGCACCAGACTCGACCTCATACTAGGGATGGATTGGTTGATGAAGCACAAGGGAGTGATCGACTGTGCCAACCAATCCGTCACAGTGACCAACCCTGAAGGCGCAACCGTCACCTTTCGTATGACCAGTCGCAAGCCACTCGGAGCATCCCTTCGCTCGATAGCTCTTGAAGAGGTACCTATAGTCAAGGAGTTTGCGGATGTCTTCCCTGAAGACCTACCCGGAATGCCTCCCAAGCGGGACATTGAATTCAGAATCGAACTTGTCCCCGGGACCACTCCAATCTCCAAGCGCCCATACCGGATGGCCGCTAATGAACTAGCTGAAGTCAAGAGCAACATCGAAGACCTAGAGCAAAAATGGTATATTCAACCGAGTACCTCACCCTGGGGTGCACCGGTCATATTTGCCATGAAGAAGGACAAGACCAAGAGGATGTGCATGGACTATAGAGCCTTGAACGACGTAACCATCAAGAACAAGTATCCACTGCCTCGGATCGATGATCTGTTCGATCAGCTGAAAGGATCCTCGGTGTTTTCCAAGATTGACCTCAGGTCAGGTTATCACCAATTGAGGATTAGGGAAGAAGACATACCCAAGACTGCCTTCACCTCTCGCTATGGACTCTACGAGTACATAGTGATGTCGTTCGGACTCACGAATGCCCCGGCCTTTTTCATGAACATGATGAACAATGTATTCATGGAGTTCTTGGATAAGTTCATCGTGGTATTCATCGATGATATCCTCTGTTTACTCCAAGACCAAGGAAGAACACGAGACTCACCTTCGTCTGACCCTCGAAAAGCTAAGGGAGCAGCAACTGTATGCCAAGTACAACAAATGTGAATTTTGGTCGTCAGAGGTGAAGTTCCTCGGCCATGTTATATCTGCCGGAGGAATAGCAGTGGACCCAACCACCGTTGAAGCGGTAACCAACTGGCTGCAGCCCACAACCGTGACCGAGATCCGGAGTTTTCTCGGATTGGCCGGATACTACCGCCGGTTCATCGAGAATTTTTCCAAGATCGCCAAGCCTATGACCAGACTTTTGCAGAAGGAAGTGAAGTTTGAATGGACCCCCGACTGCGAAGAAAGCTTCCAGACCCTCAAGAAGAAGCTAGTGTCAGCCCCTATTCTGACTCTGCCAGACATCCAGAAAGACTTCCACGTCTACTATGATGCCTCTCGTCAAGGATTGGGATGCGTCTTAATGCAAGAAGGGAAAGTGATATCCTACGCCTCCCGACAGTTTAGGCCGCATGAGCTAAACTACCCGACCCACAACCTGGAATTAGCAGCCGTGGTTCATGCCTTGAAGATATGGATACATTACCTTGTGGGAAATCGGTGTGAGGTCTTCACCGACCACAAGAGCCTCAAGTACATATTCACCCAACCAGATCTGAATCTCAGGCAAAGGAGATGGTTGGAACTGATCAAGGATTATGACTTGGGCATCCATTATCATCCAGGAAAGGCCAATGTGGTGGCAGACGCCCTTAGTCGAAAAGGGTACTGCAATGCCATCATGATTCAGGACCAAGCTCCTTTACTGTATAAGGAGATGGAAAGGCTAAATCTAGGGATCACCACTCGAGCGTACCTCGCTGCCTTGGAATCTCGGCCAGTCTTAATAGACCAGATCCGAGAAAAGCAGAAGGAAGACCCGGACATCCTGGAGATCCAACAAAACATGAGGAAGGGTAAAGCCCCCGGATTTTCCGAGGACGAGCATGGTACCATCTGGTTCGGAAACCGGATCTGCGTACCCGACGAACCTGAATTGAAGACCCTCATCCTTCAAGAAGCCCGCGATACTTTATACTCCATCCATCCCGGGAGTACTAAGATGTATCAAGACCTGAAGGAAAAATATTGGTGGGTCAGCATGAAGAGGGATATAGCTGAGTATGTGGCCAAGTGCGACACATGCCGGCGAGTCAAGGCAGAGCATCAGAGGCCTGCCGGACTTCTTCAACCTCTCAAGGTCCCTGAATGGAAGTGGGAAGAGATAGGAATGGACTTCATCACGGGACTGCCCAGGACCCAAGCTGGTCATGATTCTATCTGGGTGATCGTCGATCGACTCACCAAGGTAGCTCACTTTGTTCCAGTCAAGACAACTTACACCGTCGCCAAGTTGGCTGAGTTGTATATGACCCGGATCGTGTGCCTTCACGGAGTTCCTAAGAAGATTGTATCTGACCGCGGGAGTCAGTTTACCTCCAAGTTTTGGAAGAACCTTCAAGAGGAACTCGGCACCCGGCTGAACTTTAGCACCGCCTATCATCCACAGACCGACGGTCAAACCGAAAGGGTCAACCAGGTATTGGAGGATATGCTTAGAGCTTGTGCTCTAGACTTTGGCGGAATGTGGGACAAGAACTTATCGTATGCAGAGTTCTCCTACAACAACAGCTATCAAGCCAGCCTGCAAATGTCCCCGTTCGAAGCACTCTATGGACGTAAGTGCAGAACGCCGTTGCTCTGGGATCAAACCGGAGAGTCGCAACTGTTTGGGACCGATCTATTAAGAGAAGCTGAAGAGAAGGTTAAGATCATAAGAGACCGATTGAAGGCAGCCCAATCCCGTCAGAAGAGCTATGCTGACAACCGTCGAAGAGACCTAGCCTTTGAGGAGGGCGATTATGTCTATCTCCGAGTCACTCCCCTCCGTGGCACTCAAAGGTTCAACATGAAAGGCAAACTAGCACCCCGCTACGTCGGACCCTTCCAGATCCTCCGATGACAAGGAGAAGTGGCATATCAACTCGAACTGCCTCCATCCTTGGCAGGAGTTCATGATGTGTTCCATGTCTCTCAGCTGAAGAAGTGCCTCCGTGTACCCACCGAGCAAGCCGACCTTCAGCAGCTCAATATCCAAGAAGACTTGACCTACATAGAGAAACCCATCAAGATCTTAGAGACCAAGGAGAGAGTAACCAGAAGCCGCGTCGTTCGCTTCTGCAAGGTTCAATGGAACAACCATCCCGCCGAAGAAGCCACTTGGGAAAAGGAAGATGAACTAAAAGCCCAATACCCCGAGTTATTCGAGTAACGTTCCAATCTCGAGGACGAGATTCTTGTAAGGGGGATAGGTTTGTAACACCCCAAATTTCCAAAACAATAAAAATATCAATAAATTCAATTTCTTGGAATTTATATTTCTGAAAATACTTTTAATACTCTTTTATACCCTTTTGAACTACAACATAGAGTAGATGGCCAAATTAGGAGGTGAAACTTTTTGTATATGATCCTAAGACCAAGATATATTTTTGAGAGTTTTTATAAATTTTTACCAACCTTGGAAGTAGCCCTAAGATTTTAATCTATTTTCTAGAATTATTTTTATTCGGAAATGCTTTAGAACAGTAATGGGCTCCCCTCCCTCCTTTCCCTCTCTCCCTGCCAGCCCATCCCACTCCCACCCGCGCGCGCCTTCTGACCAGTGGAGCCCCCCGTCAGTGACCCCCTCTCCTCTCTCGCGCGCACCCGACACCCCGACCCCACCTGTCGGCGCCAACCGTTTCCCCCTCGCGCTCGAGCCCGGCCCCACCCGTCAGTCGCCACCCCGCTCGCTCGCACTCGCTGGCCAGTGGCCCCCACCTGTCGGATTCGTCGTCCCCACGAGATCCGCCCCCAAATCCCCCCCCTCGCGCTGGCGAAACCTAGAGCGGGTGGTTATCGCTTGGAACATTTCATGCCGAGGTTTTGGCACGAGTTCCCGTGGTATGGGTCATCTCGTTTGGGATGAGTGCGTGCCTTGTGGGTACAGTAGTACATCTCTGATCAGAGTCTTAAATCTTTTCGAAAAGCCGAGCCCACGGTCAAGGGCGGGTTGCGTGACATCCCCCAGTTAGTTTACTTTGAATATGTATGTGCATGATGGATTGACATGTAAGGACTGTTGTGCGAGGAGGTAAAATGTACTCCTCGAGTTAGCTGATGTTGTTGATATTCATGTTTACTTTTCCGCATGACTAAAAATATGATTACACTAAATGCAATAACTAAAAATGTACTTTTCCGCAATGTTAGCCATTACCCTTCCTTGTTTATTATCCTGCATTATTACTTGCATTTGTGGTGGCTTGTTGAGTACTTTTTGTACTCATACCCGTTGGACCCCACAGAGGATGCTTACTATGAGGACGGTCTGGAGTAGCGACCCAGTCGAGAAGAAAAATCCTGAAGAAGATGTTCGTCATGCCGCGCTGTTTAATTATTTATTACTGTTTTTACTAAGACTTTGATGTAATAAATATGGTCTGCGTACCATGAATAATGTCGTATGTACGATTGTCGCATGATGAACCTCTTGTATTATTGTTTTTCTATGGAAATTCAATAATGTCTCGATTTGATAAATCGGGGCGCTACAACTTATATCCTAAAAGCATCGTAGCTTGTACTAGCCCTGTTGCTATCTGCATCACTGCCAACCATTATACTGACTAGATGTAGATTCAGTATTAATTTAGCTCAAATTATTGTTTGAACAAAATGACATGATTTATTTGTCTCAAATTTTAACATGTTATATATTACAACCATGGGCTCATGGCAAGATTACTGATGTTTCCCTTCTGTCAGGGTCATTTATTTTGTCAAGTAGTCTTTTGTTTCTTTCCATTAGCAATTTCAACATACTCCACTTACATAGAAAATTAGATGGTGCAGTGTTGCCTGCCATAGTGTCATCGTTTTCAACATACTCCAGTTGATGATCTTGATTTGGAGGCTTGTTGTATAGCATATCCTATACTTGTTAGCTATACATTGGATGTTTACTAGACCAGACCATCCTTGTTATTCCGGTCATTCTTGTGGAGAAAGTAGGCACATATGTTATTATATGCTATTATGCTTGTTTGTTGCCCTGAGAAATAGAGAAGGATAAGGAATATTTGCCCCTTTCTTTAGTTTTCCCTTTATTTTTTACTCAACCGTCCATCACCGTCCACCGGCCTCTACTCCTCGTCGCCTCCGCCGCGCCCAAGTATTTTTTACCATTGCTCTATCTAATTTCCTCACTTGTGATCGAATTGTTTAATCTATGAAGTGTGAATTGATTTGTGAATTTTGACCCCTACTAGCTTGTAATTAATTGTTTAATTCGTCGGGAAAAAAATTTAAGGCCATGTGAAAATAACTTTAGAGTATGATTTTTGATATAGTATGGGTTTTTTATGAGAAATAAAGAAACTATGTGATGTTTATATGTAATATATGTTGTGATGTTAAACAAAATTGTTCATATATTAATATTGTGCGTTTACATATGTTTCATATGAGATGTTCTTTTTTTTCCTATGTAATATATGTTGTGATATTATATATATGGTATTAATTATATTCTTGTATTAATTTATAGTTTGTCGATGATTTCATTAGGGTGATTAGTATTGTATATATATATTCTTATATATTATTTTTGTATGCAATTTTTTATTTGACAATAACGTTAATAGTATAACGAAACCTATGCGTCACCTGTTTCGGACCAACATGTCTCACATGTGTCATGTGTGTGAGATGTGTAGGTCCAGAATTGTCTCTTTTTGGACAGCCTCGGAGTGGACGACAAAGCATAGTATTTATGATGAGTCATGAGTCTGAATGAGATTCCAGTGTCATAACCTTATTGTTCTCCGTTGCACCACTATCAAGCGTGCAATTGGAGAACAGTAGGGTTATGCTGCTGAAATTTTATTCGGACTCATGGCTCATCATAAATATCACACTCTGTTGGTCACTCTTGGGTGGGTTTAGGACATATCTTTTCCTATAGACATAGAGTCGTGGAATGTAAAAATGTCTAGTACTTATGATGCATTCTCGATTGAATGAATGTTTTGCCTCTTGAGATACGTCAACCCAACATTCTGGGGATGAATTGCATTTATGAGAGATGATGAGGTAACCTTCAAATTTAATATTATGCCAGTAGTTATAAACTACTATTAATTGTTTTCATACCATTTTGCAGGATGAAGAGAATGACCCAAAGGGTGCTGGTCAGGAGAATGACCCTATGGGTGGTGGTTAGGAGGATGACCCAAAGGGTGCGGGTCAGGAGGATGAGGCAGAGGGTGCGAGGCAGGAGGATGACTTGGACGGTGCAGGGCAGGACGCTGATCTGGAGGGTGCGGGGCAAGAGGCTGACCCAACCGTCGGCTTTTGACCGTGGCCGACGGAAATTAAAGGGGATTTTCCCCCACCTGGTATAGAACCTTTAACTTCTGTCGGCCAGCATTAAAGACAATGGAATTTAAATGCTGGCCGATGGAAGTTATGAAGATATCCCCCGCGCGTACAGGGAAATAAGGGTCATCCTCACTTCATTTTAGGATGAGCCACGTAATAGTCCCATCTATAGCCCCTTCAGGTGGAAACAAGATCGAGATCACACTTGAAGGTGATGGGTAAGTCTCATACTCTGGTGTTTTGCTTTAATGCTAAAATTTTCTTTCAGTTTACTGACTTTATTTATTATGTATTTTAAGATCTTGGATTGACTCTCGATTTGATGACACTTCGAGAGTCAGACAGGTTAACCAGGTATTGAGTAACCTATGTCGTCTTCACTACCCAGGGGTGCTGACACTACCGATCGGTGATCGTCAACTATGCACAAGGGACCAATACCAGTTTGTTCCTCACGGAGCCCATGGAATTGCTTAGGGCGCATTGTGTCATGACTTTTTGGTATGATTTTTTCATGCATTGTTTTGTTTTAACGTAAAACTTTTGGAGTTATAGTAGGTTACTAATCATGACTTTTTGCGGTTACGTGGTGAAGGACGTGATTTCGTATGCCCGGATTCAGGCGAACAATGCGTACTACAAGGAAGAGTTAGGGCAACGAATGAGCAGGGCGAAAGGTTCTTCAGCAATATACTTGAGTGAGGAGCAATATCGTTCAGTAAACAATTCTAACTCTTTTAATCTTCGATTTTTAAGATTTATTTTCATATAATGCAGAAGCTTAACATCTTTTCAGGTGAGGATTCTGTGGTTTGCAAACCGCGACGATGCCTACTTTGAATTCTACAAGCTTTGGTCTTCAGATAAATTCAAGAACGTTTTCAAGGAGAAAAGGCTATGTTATGGAACAGATCCGAAGCATAGATATGGGGCCGATGGACATATTCGCTTGGCTAAACGCATGGTAAGACTTACATTTGTCACTTTATCTATATATACATTATAATGCGACTAACTCATATCTACGGGAAGCTCAAACTAGTGTTGCGCCAAGTGACATCGAGGTTTATATCGGTGGTCATAAAGGAGTAGATCCTGCATATGCAGATACATTGTACAGTCAGTCAATTTTATCTATTTCTTCAGATTGTCCGTACTCCTAGTTAGGATAGACCTTCGGCTTCAAATGTAAATGATCCGAGAGGCAGCGACGGTGATGGTGTTGAGTGAGTATGTTTTGTCTTATTATGCATTTGTGGATGTGGATTTGTGACTTGTGCTTGTAATGTTGATTTGTGACTTCGAATGGTTACGTTTGTGAATGTGGATGCTTTGTGGAAGTGGACAATGTGAACATTGGTTATTTTTGTGAATGTGTTTGCAGAGGTAAATATTGTAGATGAATTTGTGAAGTGATGTGATTTTGAATGGTTGAATGTGTTTGTGGATGTGATTTTGAATGTGTAGATGTGGTTGCAAATGTGAATGTGAATGTGTGATTATGTTTTGGATATGTGAATGTGAAATTGTGATTTTGTTGTTGGATTTGATTGTGAATAGGAGAACCAGAAAAACAAAATAAATTCCAGGTAAGTTTTGTTGGCTTTACTATAGTCGACGGAAGTTATTTGGCATTAACTTCTGTTGGCTTGACCATAGCTGATGGAAGTTACGTGTTTTCAGTAACATGGCAAAACCAGATAACTTTCGTCGGCCCCAACATGGCCGACGGAAGTTATGGCCGTTTTCACTAACGTGGCACGTGGAGCCAATAACTTCTGTCGGCAACCGATAGAAGTTAACTAATTTCCATCGAACCGCTTATGTCGGCCAAATGCCGACGAAAGTTAACTTTTTTCATTGGAAAATGACTAACTTGCTGGCACTTTTAGGTGTTTCCCTATTCTGTTAATAAAATCAGCACTTGCTGCTTTGAAAAAAACAACACATAGATTCCTTGCTTATCACAGGGGTGAAAATAGTGTTTACGTTTGATTTGCTTTTTTTGAAACATTACCTAGATCTCAATAGATGAATTTCAAATTCGTAGCATCATGCATTTTTATTCTGCAATGTGTCAAGGCATTTGTATTCTGCGATGTGTCAAGTCCCTATACTTACGTATAGTTCTTAATATGCAGCTTTGAGGATGGCCTGAAGGTTGTCAAGCTTAGAGGAGAAACTACGCAGCAAAGCTTAGAGGAGAAACTACGCAGCAGGTCAGTTCCCAAAGGGAAAAATTACTCACATGTTATTATAATTTTCAAAAATTGTATATATGTCATTGTCAATGACTATGATGGCTTCTATCTATCAGTGACACATCGATGATATATTGATAAATCGTAAACCTTATAGTGGTAAAGAAAAAATTAACCCATCTATTTCCGAGCTATCGAAGAACTAAATATAATATAATCTTTTAAGTCACAAAGGCTTAGTGCCTCAGTGGATAAGGCGCTCCCTTTGAATTTGGAGGCTCAAGTTCGATTATTGCTAGTCTATTATTATTTCAGTATAATATTTAAATTATTAGATTTATGAATGTTTATAATTTAATCTTTTAATTTAAAACTTATACATGTGTACTAAGTTATATTATAAATTTAATAAGTTAGTACACATGTATGCTAATATAATTTAATAAGTTATATTATAATTTAATTTAAAATTTGTGAAATAATAGATCTGCCACTGTTCTGAATCTTTTACTTCTCAAATCGATTCACGGTTTTCATTATCTGTGTAGGAATCTTCAGAGGCTGCCAGCCGTGCGATGGTTAGTGTGATTGGTCTCGATTCAGAAAAAGCGCAACAATTATGCAATGCTGCTAATGAGGAAGAAGATGAAAAGGAAAGAGTTCAAATAGCAAACTTCTGTGTCATGTAAGTGTTTCATCTGAAGACTGTTTGGTTTCCAACTGGGTCTTGCTGTGTTTCAACATAAAACATTGGGTCATTTCATTGCAGAGGAACTATGTAGTTTCCGGTGGCATGAAGGGGATCGAAGCAGTCACAAGGGAGTGAAAGTGATCCAGATTCGGATTTTTTTGATTTGAATGTGGGTTTTTCGGATATGGATTCGAATACAGATTTTTTTTATACGGCAACGGATATGATATCAATGGTATCCGACCGATACGGATTCGAATTCGGATTATCCAAATTTAAATCATATTTAGATTATCCGAATTTAAATCCTAAAAAATAATTAATTAAATAAAAATAGCTAACAACCTTAGAAAAATGCTAATTTTTATGGGATATACATTGTTTT
Source organism: Zizania palustris (assembly GCA_019279435.1). NCBI lineage: Eukaryota > Viridiplantae > Streptophyta > Magnoliopsida > Poales > Poaceae > Zizania > Zizania palustris. The sequence continues at coordinate 49,505,739 of JAAALK010000079.1, forward strand.
TAAATTGTAAAAAAAGTTTTAAGTTATAACAAGGATTTAATCAACAACTGTGGCGACTACTTAAGGCCATGGCGACATCGCATTGCACGAGGCGCGGGACGCGCGTGGGAAATCACGGGAGCGCGCAAGCGGGGCAAACGGGCCAAGAGCGCTAGAGGAAAATAGAAGAGAGCCACAAGTAGAAAGGGTTAGGGTCTTGGGGAAAGAAAAGTGTGGTAAAGGAAAGAGAACACACGAGCATCATAGTTTCACATGAAAAAAGAGATAGGGAATAAAAGGACAAGCGTAGAAATATTTGTGGCTGACACCTTGCAGAGGCATGCGACGTGCTCCAGATATGGTGGCGGTGGCGATGGCTCTCTAGATCTGACGGTGGTGGTGGTGGCTCTCTAGATCCATGCGGCGACTGCGACGACTCTGCATATCTAACGATGATGGCACTGCTCCAAACTCAATAGGCAGTGGCAGAGTTCTCGCCCTTTGCCTAGCGAAGCAGCGGTAGAGTTCTGCGCCCCTAGCCCAGTGAAGCAGTGGTGGAGTTTTACATCAATGAGGCGGCGTCAGAGTTCCACACCGGTGAGGCAATAACTCAATGTAGTCCTTCTCTAACATGAGTCCTTTGTTTTTTTCTTGCCTTGCTTCTAGGCTGAGCAAGGTTCTGCATTTGGGATGTCATTTACTGATGTAGTGATGTCCCTCCTATTCTCTTCCCACTCTCCACTATAGTGTAATCATTATAGCGTCATCTCGTCATGTGCCTAATTCATCTAGACGGTTGGAAGGAGTAGGTCCGCCTCGCCTTTTGGAGTTGAATCGCACAACTCCTTTCTCTCACCGATTTAGTTGATTCACTCCATCTCACCTAGCACTCTTTATCTTTCTCAGCATAGCTGATGAGAAAACTACAAAATTCTCTTCTCTTCCCTTAAAACAAGCTTATATAGCACACAACACACTCAACCACACAATTTGCTCATTCACTCAACCACTAATCACCTATACTTCTTCCATTACTACTTAGAGCACTAATTATCTCCACCTTTCTTACTACATAAAATAAATCAAAATTATGGCTAACATTCTCTCCTTAAATTAGATTTATTGATTCTTCGATACATATATCATTAATGACGTCATCTAGTGGCATCACACTACCCTTAAAGTAGCAGCACACTACTATCTCTATGATACATGGTGGTCGTTCTTGCGGGCCATGAGATTAGGCTTACCACTAGGTACCTTTACTCATTATCCAAACTCATACCCACAAGAAATGGAGAGAATATGGGTAAAAATTATTTTATCAAAATACATTTGGAGTAGAGAGAGTATGAGTATTATCCAATTAGAATTGGGGAGGGTAATGGACAATAGTGCTTTATTTATAATATATTTTACTCAATTAACTAATTGGTATCAATTAACTAATTGGTATGAGGAATTTTGGACAATGGAGAATTGAGGAGGGTAAAATTGAGTAAGACTTATTATGGACATGCTGCAGGCCTAAGCGAGATCCCCATCTATTTTACCCTCACACGATAGCCACGGAAGAAAAGCTACTTCACCACCCACGAAGAGGCAGACAATAACGCGTGATAAACAGAGCATTGTGTCATATGCACCATCAAATATATGTGAACTGTAAATGTGGTCATTTCCCCACGACAAGAGATGCTGAGCACATTCAACAATTGATTAACAGGTTATCCGAGCAAAGGTCTATAATTTAAATGCTCAAAACTGTAACATTGTTCAAGTCGATTTGCAGCCCCCAAGAAGAAAATACCTAAGCATGAAGTTTGGCATCAAAACTTCGATTTCTGGAATACATAGGGAGCAAATTGGACCTCAATCAAAACATCTGGATTCAAAAGAAATTAAATGTTGATATCCAAGGCATGCATCTTCAAGCATTTTCGGCCACAGGGTACTCGAAGGCAACATCTTTCCCACAAAGCCTGCGGTAGACTGCAGAGAAGGTCTCCAGCTTGTATTCAGTGTTGTTGCGCTCCTTTGGGTCCAAGAAGATCTGAAAACACATCAAAACACAATGGTCAATACTAACTAAGCAAACAGAACACGGTATCAAGCAGCTGGATTAGTTACAGTAAGGCTGATTATATCCATGAGGCAAAGAACATCTTGGATGATAAAGTTGTGGGGAAAACCGTTTCAGTGTCCATAATTTATTAATGAGATGTCAAGGGGTAGCTAATAGCCATTATAGCTGCAGTGAGCAGTGTGCTAGATGACAACTGAAGGGACATAGAGGGTGTATCATTTACCTTGATGACCTTGGCACCATCCAGACGATATCTGATACGCTTGCCAACAATCTCAGCAGGGTAGACTACATCCTCCAAGACACCATCATGAACAGCTGTCAGAGTTCTGGTGCGGGGGCGCTGAACAGCAGAGCCCTTCTTGGGAGGCCTCACAATCCTCCTTGTTGCAACAATTACCACATCCTATTAAGTGAAGCACATGATCAATGCATCTATTTCGTTTTCAGTCTTCCACAATAATTACAACATAACATTAAAATTTTTAAGAGAAACTGACAAAGGTACCACCATCAATTAGGCGCTAAGGTCAACATACAAAAAAGGAGGCAAATAATTCTAACATCCCAGCGCTAAAAGGCAACGTTTATCTTGAAACAACAAGACTGCATTTGCATGTCATGTTAATAATTCACAGCACAGCATAAGCTACAGATTTTGCAAGCTAAATACATAATCAAGTGGTGGCAAGTATTGGATAACAACAAGCAGGTCTATGCAAAAAACAGTGGTGATGTAATCACCTTCCCGCTGAACTTCTTCTCAAGCTCCCTGACAAGCCTAACATGGATTTTCTTGAACGCCTTGCGCAAACGGTACGGCACGTGGATCACCACCGCCTTCCTGTTCCCGGCAACATCTATCTGGCTGCATATATACACCGGCAATCTCATGACCAAATTCACCAGCAATAAGAACATGCTGCTCACAGGAGATATGGCAAACACTTACACTGCATTGTTGATGTACAGGTCCTTGAGCTCGCTCTTGAGCTCTTGGTTGCCATTCTCAAGGTCGAAGAAAGCCTACAAAGACAGCGACGGCCATAAGCAGACCACCCAAACGCAGACGAGCTCACGGCAACAACCAAGCATAGGAGCGGCGGGAAAAGCGAAAACTAGAGGCGCTGTCTCACCTGCGCAACGGAGTCCTCGAACTCGGAGGGCTCGAGGCCCTTCTCCTTCTGAATCTTCTTCCTTGCGGTGTACATCCTCCCTTCCCTTGCCCTGACACGAGATTCAAATCCACGCACAGAGAGGCAGCACGCACTCAGATCAGCAAACAAGCAAGCACACGGGGGAAGAAGAATCGTAGCACCGGATAGGAAGAGGGGATGGAGAAATACCTGAACGCGACGAGACGGGGGAGCAGAGAAGCGGAGGCGCCGGCGCTAGGGTTTGGAAGGAGCGACGGAGAGAGCCAAGAGGGCGTGGAGCCGTGGAGAGCTCTTATATATCTTTGATGTCGTCGAAAATGGGCCGGGCTGGGCCGTAGTGAGGGGCCCATCAATGGATTGGCCTTTACAACGTTTTGGGCCCCGGACCTGTGGGACTTGTGTACAACTCTAACTCCAACGTTAATACTGGATTTAGGAATTACATAATAGAATAAAATAGTTTAGACCTTTATTTTTATTTTTAGTATACAAAATAATGTTATTCAATGAAATACTTTTAATTCATCCGCAACTCCAGATTTAGGATTTTCGGAGCTAGGTTGGATCAGCTTAAAAAAAGCTTAGATCTAGAACTATACCAAACGGGGCCTTAATCATGCACCCTCTATTTATGTAAAAATTGGAAATTTATCAAAAACATTTTACTTATGTGTGGGATTTTTTTAGGTCAATAACGTATGAGCTAGAAATTTAAATTCTTAATTTTTATCTAAATAAGGGGTATATGTTCAATTTTTTTATTTAGTCTTACCTGGTCTCGTTAACACAGTTATTAGTTATTTTTAATGGATATCATCAATAAATGGTCTTTTCCTCCCAACCAGAGATAGATGGTGGTCAGATTCAACAAAATTGATTAACAAGTTAACCAAGCAAAGTTGTATAATTTAAGGGCGCAAAACTTTAACATTTTTCAAGTCCAGTTTACCCTATATTAATATAATAGTAAGTATTACGTAAAGTAGTTGCATATTATTTACAATTAATAACAATAGTGCTATATTTAGGACGCACGTGCAAAAAAAATTAGACGGAGTGAAAAATATTTCATCATTTTGTTAAAAAAATAACTAAATAATTTGTTATTTACAATACCGAGAAGTAACTACGTGCAACCATTGCTACTCTCTCTCTCTCTCTTTTTAAAAAGATAATGTTATTGAATTTTATCACAACATTTGATTATTTATTTTATTCAAAAATAATTTGTGAAAATATATAAAAATGTATTTTATGCTTTAAATACCTTCGATAATAAAATAAATTATAATAAAATAAATAATATTTTAAAAAAGTTTTGAATAATACAAATGATCAAACTTACACGTAAAAAGTCAACTGGCGCATTTGTTAAAAAATGTGAGAGTATTATATTTTAATAGTCCAAACTTAATCGTTTGGAGTAAAATATTTTAACATAGTTATATTTTTTATTAATTAACAAAATAGTTATACTTTTATCAATTAATAAAACATTGTTTATTGCGGGTTGAAACATAGTTTGATTTAATGTGTATATGGTTTCTTCAGTTAATAAACGCTAGAAATAAAAACATATGCTACTTTATAGTTAAATTAGTTTAATTCGTAGCTCGTGATTCCGGCATACGTTTTTTCTTCCCAAACGCGCAGATGTGCCGACGAGGCGACGACCAAACGACACGGAGAGCAGAGTCACGAAGAGACCCGTCTCTTTCCCTCGGCAACAATGCAATGGGTTGTCATCTTCCTGCTTTGATCCGGTCGCGGGCAACGCCCCCGAGCGCCCGAGACCCTCCTCCGGCTATTGATCCCCCTCTTCTTCGTCGCGTCGCATAGTACTTCGCCGAAAAGAGACTGGGAGAAGCAGAGCAAGCGCCGATCGGGCTGAGTGGAGCTGTAGGAGATTTTCTTGGAAGGGAGAAAGATGGACGAGATCATGAACAAGGTGGGCGGCTACTGGCTCGGGAAGAGAGCCAACAAGGAGATCTCCTCCGCCGGCGACGACATCGAGGTCCTTTTACTGTTGCACCCCCTCTTCCTTCCATTTTGTCTTGCAAGATGAAACCTTCATTGGCGATAGAGGCGTACGCGTCCTTGAATTTTGTCACGAATCATGTGAGAGCAATTGATTCATCGATTGTCATAACGAGCTCGAATCAAACATGTCATGATAAGAAGCTGCTCTCCTTTGTATGATGCCACTTTTCTCTCGCCGGTGCGTGGGTGCAGTCGCTGTCGACGAGCGTCGGAGAGGGAGCCAAGTGGCTGGTGAGCAAGCTGAAAGGCAAGATGCAGAAGCCGCTGCCGGAGCTGCTCCGGGAGCACGACCTGCCGGAGGGGCTGTTCCCGCGGGAGGCGACCAACTACGAGTTTGTCCCGGAGATGCGGCGGCTGACGGTGCACATCCCGGAGACGTGCGAGGTCGGGTACAGGGACGGCTCCGTTCTGCGGTTCGCCACCACGGTGTTGGGCACGCTGGACAAGGGCCGGCTGACGGGGGTGGAGGGGCTCAAGACCAAGGTACTCGTCTGGGCCAGAGTCACCGCCGTGAAGGCCGACGCCGCCAAGGTGCACTTCACCGTCGGCATCAAGAAGTCGCGCAGCCGCGACGCCTACGAGGTCGTCAGGGGCGGTATCATCGTCGAAGAGTTCTAGGTGCGCGCATGATCGGGCATGGCTGCACGTCGCTTACTCGCTTCGCTTCATTGACTTCATTGACGATTGTTTGAATATGAATAACTCGATATGCCATTATAATTATGTGAATTTGAAAAAATATTATTACAATTCACATATTTAAAGTTATGTTATTTTGGAATTATAGCTCTCTGAAATTCGAAATTCTCTAAAATTGTAATAGTATATTTTATAATTCTATAATTTGTAATGGTATAGTTCGGAATTCTTTGAAATTATAATAGTATGAATCTAAACGTGTGAATTGTAATTATATTTTTTAAACTTGTAAAATTGTAATGGCATGATAAAACTTTTCACTGAAGAAATAATGTTTGCTTGCCCGATCTTCTTCTTCTTCAGATTTCGTTTCGGCGTATGTTCCGTAATGTAAGGCGTTTTCAGATTAAAAAGAACCACTTTTTTTGTCTTTTTTATCTATAATGTCCCTTATTTTTTATAGATAGGTACTAGTACTGTTCATGCATATGCAAACAAGTAGTAAATTGTGTACTTTGCTGTCTTGTCTATATGTCGAGGTGAACGGACAGAATATTATTTGCCACAAACAAATTTGTAATTAGGAGTATTATTATTTAACAAGCGCTGTGCAGATTTGTGTATATGATGTTAGAGAATTAGACAATTTTACGATTAATTTTCGCACAAGATAATTCATGACATCCACTAAAATTAGCACGTTCGCAATAATCATGTTTTCATAAAGCATGATTAATAATTGTACATAAAAGTAAACCACATACTATACGGTTGTCGAAGACGAATCTTCAGTCTGTGCAGAAGTACTTTTTCTGATGGAGTCGGATCGTAGCACCCAACGGTAGATGTAGACGGTAGACGCGCCGTGATGACGAACTTGAGCAGTCGCGCCGAGCGCTTCTCAAAAACCTTATTCGCTATTTCCCGGTGCAGGATCGCAAGGATGATAGATTTCAGAGACCTGCTTTTCTGTTTTCGGTGCACGCCGATGGACATGATGGAGGAGACTACGGCGGGAGCACAATAGAGAGAGAGAAGACAACCAAACCCCTAATGTGGTTCTATTATTTACCACACACTATTTTGGCCAGATCTACGTGTATTTATATGGGAGCAACCAGATCTCGTGTCGCGATCACGATCTCACAAGTCGGTTTTCATATAGCCATAACCCGTAAACTTCGCCACGATCCCATAAAATCGCAACAAGAAAAGGAAATATCACGTCCCCTCAAGGCAGGGAATTGGATTAAGGAATCACGTGGTCTGGCTCGGCGGGCTGACCCCCGACTCCCGAGTTGGATTGAGCACTCGACAGTGTTGATCTTGACTTCCGAGTCGTTGGCTCGGATTCGGCACTCAACAGTTCCGACTGCCACGTCCGACTTCTGACCATTCGATATTCCTTTTCTTGTTTCGGGCCTTTGAGATTTATTTAGGAATTTATGAAATATTCAACGGGCCTATCCTAAAATTCTAGCAATCCCCCACCAAATCTCAAATGCCCTTTTGAAGATTTGTCTTATTCCCACTACTGTTTAATATACTAGCGTTTCAGTGAGGTCTGTTAAGTTGAACTCCTGCCTAGAACTTCAAGCTACATTCATTCAAAACTTGAACAATGGACTATGCCTTGAATCGCAAGTTTTCTGCGAACAAGTTTCACTCAAAGCCTTAACGAGTACTCGGCTGCCAGTAGTCTACCCCTCGGGTAGAGCATGTGCGTCGTACTCCCTGGTCTCATAATGAGCTTACTAGAGATCACCCAAGTCTCGTGGACTGCGACGTTAGACAATCAGGCTCGTATCGGTGTATTTTTTCAAGAATGCTCTACAGGATAACATCTTTGCTAATTAGAGCCATCAGAATACATTAAGGCATTAAGCAAACCTGCCTTATAGTTTCTGAGAGTATTGCATTTGGAGAGGGTTCGATACTAATAATTACTCTCCTTAGTTAATCGATAGCTTGTTTTTCATAGGTCCTAATTCACGGGATCTCCGATCACATAGGTTGGGTTACTACTATGGCAACTCACATGGGTCTCACACCCATCTCCCTCGATGCATTTTCTATCACATTCCGTGATAGCCCTTTTGTAAAGGGATCTGCTAGGTTTTTGTCTATTTGAATATAAGTCACACTTATTACTCCAGAGTTTTTCAACTTCCTGATAGACTTCAATCGTCTTTTAACGTGTCTTGATGACTTCACATTATCCTTAGCACTATTCACCTTGACTATCACAACTTGATTGTCACATTTCATAAGGATAGCTGGTACTGGTTTTTCAACCATGGGCAAGTCCATCAATAGCTCATATATCCATTCCGCCTCTGTAGTTGTTGTATCTAAAGAAGTAAGTTTTGCTTCCATGATTGATCGCGTCAAAATGGTTTGTTTGCAAGACCTCCATGATATTACAACACCTCCAAGAGTAAACACATACCTAGTTCGAATCACTATATCCCTCAAGCACAACGGGGTGCCCAGAATAGTGAATCTCATAACTCATAGTACATACGAGATAGCGCATAACCCTTTCAAGTGCATGCCAGTGATCACAACCCGGGTTGGACATTATTGGGGGGAATATTTCATCCTCCAAAAGCCAAGGACATTTTCATGTCAGCACAAGTAGAAGAAACGAAGTCAAGAACTTTGATCTCTGAAGATCCTAAAAGCAATAAGGCTCCGTCTGTTCGGAGCCCTAAACAGCGGAGACCTCCATCAAGGCTTCGGAGCAACAGAGCCTCTCGAAGCCTCTTCTCCCGAAAGGGGGTTGCCAGCGAAGACAAAAGATTTATCTTCTCACTAATTAGACTAGTCTTTTACTCTTTTACCCATATGAAGAATATTAAACAATATCTTCTTAGTCAGTTGTAATTAGAGGGTAAAGAAGTCTTTTCCCATGTATTCGGTCTATAAATACCCCTCCTCACTCTGTAAAGGGTATCGAATACTCAGATATTCAATACACACTTCGAACTATCTCAAGCTATTATCCTTTTCGGAGGCTTGAATAGTTTACTCAAACAAACACTTCGTTTGTCATACACTTAGTTTCCTAAACCTGTTAACGCAATCTTTTACGCCAACAGTTGGTGTCGTCCGTGGGGAACCTAGTACAAAAACTTCGTTCTCTACCAATCATTTCCTAGAGCCATGCCTCCTAAGCGGAACCTAGGCACTAGTCCCCTCCGGAGGTCTTCTCGGACTTCTGGGTTGAGATCTTCGAACACCATCGAGGTTGAAGGACCCTCCGTGGTCCCCCACCTAAAACTCCCAAAACAAATACTCTTCCTCGAGCATACGAAGCCCCTCTTGAGGCTCCTTCCATGCTTCAAACCAACGAAGCCTCCCATACGGTTCCGACTGTGCTCTAAACTGACTTATTCAGTTCTCAAGACCTGGAGGTCCCCTCCGGAAGAAATGAAGACTGTCTTAATGATGTGGCAACCCAGATGGCCCGTATTCAAGCCGAAGTGACAAGGTGGAGACAGGAAGCCGCTGACAGGCTTCGTCCTTAAGCTAGCCCTGTCATCCTGGAGGTGCCTCAAGATGATGATCTTGCCTTATATCCCGAAGCCTCTGAGATTCTAAGAAGCACTGAGAATGCTTCTTTTGATGACGAATCTTCGTTACACCCAGACTTACAGAAGGTGCGCTTCGACCCTAAATTCAGAACTTTGAAGCTTTGTAATTACTCCGGAGAGGAAGATCTCGGAGAATTTTCCCGCTCGTATGCTTTAGCAATCGAGGCTAGCGGAGGGGTCCGAGACACAATGGCGAAGTGCTTCCCCATTGCGCTCGAAGGAGTCGCTCTGCGTTGGTTCTGGTCTTTGAAACCAGGATCAATTAAATCTTAGGAGCAGTTGAGGAAGAAGTTCATGAATAACTTCCAAGAGACCTTCATGCCCCTTATGTCTAATGTCAACCGGGAGTCTTTTTCAAGTGAAGCAGCAACCTGGAGAAACTTTACGACAATTTTTCAAGCTCTTCGCTCATACAAAGTCTCAGATAAAGGGATTATCTACATCATCCGTCGTTGATGCAGCGCACGAAGGTGTCACAAATGCGGGCCTCCTCGAAAATTTCATCAGAAGCATATATCTTCAATAGTGCAACTGATGGCCTATTTTGAAGAGTATGCTAGGTCTGAAGAAGGATGGCTTTGAAGAACCACTTCGTCCTCATCGACTTTCCTTCAAGAAGTCAAGATTGTACCGAAGCCCCAAAGTTCTTCACAAGTCTCCCTCTTCGAAAATAATCGCAATGATAGCCGAAGAGGGCGAAAGCATCCTCGCTCCGAAGTCTTGAATATTACCCCATCTTCGTCGAAATCGCCCCCTAAGAATCTACAAGCTCCAGGAAGCAAGGTCAGCGGCTGGAGGCTGCCAGGGAAGCCGGCTGGCAAAGGCCAAGCCTTCTTTTGCTGTGTTCACGATGAAAATCAGAGCCATGCTACTGATGCATGTAAGTCTATACTAGCTCTGAGGAGCGAGTACCTCAAAAGGAGCTCTGGTCGAGGAACTACTGACCGAGCCCCTCCCGAGGCACGTCCGGAGCCGGTGCAGACCGTCGGATGTGTAGACAGCTTTGAAGCCCCAAGACAGCCTTCAGTGGCCAGTGTTATGCCACCCCCGAAGCAAGAAGATACACAAGACCATGACAAAAGAGTGGTTCTTCCCATCTTCGGAAGAGGAACCTTGGGCGGCATGTCAAAAAGGCAAAGGAGGGAGTATGTTCGCGAAGTAGGGTATATTGGGACCTCCTCGTCAGCTGCTGAAATGCCCGAGTGGTCTCATAGGCCTATATCTTTCTCTGCGGCTGATGTAGTGGGTATTAAATTTCCTCATATGGACCCCCTTGTTATTACTACTGATATTGCAGGAACGGAGGTCCGGAGAGTGTTGGTTGATGGCGGAAGCTTCGTAGATATTATCTTTGTTCAGGCCTTTGACCAGCTATGCATCTCGCGGAAGCATCTCCTCCCAGTAGCTCGTCCTCTTCAAGGCTTCGCAGGCCCTCCTCTCGATGCCCTCGGCCAAATAGGCCTCGAGGTCGCCTTTGGAGAGGGGCTCCTGGCTAGAATGGAGGAGGTGATATTCGACGTAGTTGATGCCCCTTATGCTTATAATGTCATCTTCGGAAGGGGCATGCTAAATCAATTCGGAGTCGTGGCGCATCATAATTATCTATGCTTGAAGATGACCACACAAGGAGGAGTGCTTACGGTCTTCGGCGACCAAGCTGCAGCACGAAGGGCAGAATACAGCCATGGTCCACCCCTTGATCCTAGACAGATAAATAATGTGCAAGACCATTCAGAGGATATCCCCACGTCAAGTGAATTCTCAAAGATATTCTCCCCTAGGCCAAGCCCCGAAGGTGAAATTGTAATGAAGATCATAGTCAAGGATGGCAAAGACTATCCCATCCAGTTTGGCAAAGAATTGCCTCCAGAAATTGCTACTTCGCTAGAAGAGGTAGTTAGAGAAAATTTGGATATCTTTGCCTAGTCCGACAAAGATACTCGTGGAGTTGACCAAAGTATCATTGAGAACAGCCTACTCGTCAACCCAAGGGTTCGACCTGTTCGCCAGGGGCTCGGCAAATTGTCAACAGAGAGGGCGAGTCTTGCTAAAACGGAAGTTGAAAAAATGTTGAAGGCCGGGATCATTAGAGAAGTAGCTCATACGGAGTGGTTAGCCAACCCCGTCTTCATCAAGAAAAAAGGCCTACAGCAAGTGGCACATGTACATTGATTTCACATCCCTAAATAAAGCATGCCCACGTGACCCCTACCCCATGCCCCGCATTGATCAATTAGTCGACTCCACTGCCAGCTCTGAGCTTTTGAGCTTCCTCGACGCGTACTTCGGATATCATCAAATATGGTTAAAACGCGAAGACGAAGCAAAGACAAGCTTTGTAACTTTTTCGGAAGTCTTTTGTTATGTAAGAATGTCCTTCGGCTTAATGAATGCCAGGGAAACCTTTTCAAGGTTAATAGTGTAACACCCCAAATTTCAAAAAAGGTAAAAATAAATTTTATTTATATTTTATGAAAAGGGTTATTTTTGGATTTTCTATAAAGCTGAAAATGCCCAAATAAACAAAAACCTAGAGAAAACATTCAAACCAGAGCCTAAGAAAATTTCTATATGATCCCAAGACCAAGACCTATTTTTGAGAATTTTTACAAATTTTTATCACCCTTGGAAGCAACCCAAATGTTTTAAATCAATTTCAGCAATTATTTTTATTGTGAAATGCATTTAAACAGTAACGGGCCCATCTCCCCCCTTTTCCCCTCCACAGGCCGACCCAGCCCACTCCACCCCACGCCCCTCACTAACAAGCAGACCCCGCTCGTCAGCGACCCCCCTCTCTCCGCGCGCACCCGGACCAGACCCACCTGCCGACGCCAAGATTCCCGCCCGCGCCCGACCCCACTAGTCAGCCTCGACCGTTGCCACGCCCACACCCACAACCGCCCGCTAACAGTGGCCCCCGCCTGTCAGTACCTTCTTCCCCCTCGCGCCGCTACCCCAAGGTTTCTGGCCGAAACCCTAGCCCGCCCAATCCGCCTCCGTCGTACTCCTTTCCCCGAATTAATAGACGCGTTGAAATCCCATGGATCTCGTGACCGTTTCCCCCAATAACCCGACACGCAATTGCCCAAGATCGTCGGAGTTTCATGCATGGAAAGCTTGGCATAAAATATGGAAACCCCCTCCTCGGCTTTCCTTGTTTCCGCCTGCCATTTACGCCACCGTCGCCCTCTATTTAACCCCCGGCCACCCCCGCATTCACCTCTCGCTTGCGCTTGAACCGAACCCGAACGAAACGCCTGGACTTTGTTTTTAAACACCGCACCACCGCCTAGACTCCAGCCACCACTCGCCGTCGCCAAAGCCCTCCTCCGTCCCTGACGACTTCACCAGTGTGATCGTCGTGACCTCCCTGACCTCGGCCACCCCTCCATCGCCGAAGAAAGCCCCCAGAGCCCCACCGCCGACGAGGACCCGAACAACTTCACCACCCCCACTCAGCGCCGACCTCGCTCCGACGACCCCAAGCCTCACCGACGGTACCCTATTGACCGCTGCACTTTACTGGTCCTATTTTACCTTTCAGAACCGACCGCCGGTCATCGCCGTCGCCGCTAGCCCATCGCCGTCGCTGGAGAAGACGACGGGCACGGGTAAAGTACCGGTGCCGTGTCGGATTCGCCCCCGACCACGTGATCGCGATCCGACGGTCGGGATTAAACTGATCGCTTGGTTTAATCTGGCCCGTCAGATCTCGGTGATGCAGTACATTTTAATCTAGATCGTCCATTTGTATTTAAAACCCGTATTAAATCTAGGCCATCGATCGCGTACCGTTTCAATCTTTTAATCTCAACCGTCGGTTTTCATTTAAACTGCCCGCCTTGCCCTCACGCGTTCGATCGCGATCCAACGGTGATCCGCGATCTGACTCACGGGCACAGTGCGCGAGTTCACGATGGGTTCGGCTCACCGTGGACCAGCGACTGTTTTTGGTTTAAAATAAATTCCAGAAATTGTTTTTAACTTCCAAAATTCATATCTTGCTCATTTTAACTCCAAATTTGGCCATTCCAATTTTAGAAAATTTATATTTTTATTTTCTCCATATTTATGCAATAAAACAGTAGGTTTGTTCAGAGCTTTTTATTGTTTAAGAAAGGGAGATTTAAAATACATTATGATACACTTTTATTTCTTTTTAGAAAATTCATAACTCCTTCAGAAATTATCGTAAAAATTTAAATAGTAGTTTCATGATATTACTAACTTTATTTTCCATTAATTTAACCCAATCAAAACCTAAATGCTAGTTGTGTGATTTTGGATTGTTTAATTGAATGTGATGTTTATTTTATTCGTATCGAGAAGACTACGACGCCGTCGAAGAACCGGAGTACTACCCGGAGGTTCCACCATCACCTTTCGCCGAGCAAGGCAAGTCACAAAACTAATTTTTGAGAATATTGAACCTAGTTTTCTTAAACTATCGCTAAAACACATAGGTTATGCGTGCATTAGTCAAATTGAAAGCCTTACATTATATTTATTTAGATACCCGACCTTGAAGTGCAAACCCAAGCCATGCTATTGAGCCAAAACTCCTTGTCACCATACTACTAGTATTATTAGATAGTGTCCAATGTATTGACACAACCGCTATTGGTTAAAAATGTGTCGTACAGACTTGGAATTCTATTATATGATCCCCGTTATTCTCTCATCCCTAGAATTCTGTTGGTTATGGAGTTTTGGTTAAGTGTGTAAGCATGGTGGGTTCCGGGTGCAAGCTAGGGCATTGGTTGGTAGCACCCGGAGCACTATAAGGACTGGTCTGCGGGATCCGTTGCAATACATTTCCGTACTAACCATAAGTCTAGTGGGTAAGTCCTAACTAAGGTATGGAGTGTTCCAACTCGAGGCACCACTTGGAGATGGGTCAAGAAGCACCTGCGGGTGTCTTATACCGACGTGGCGCAAAAGGGGGTGCGATGTTAGCCCGGAGTGGCCGGGCGCACCGGCGAAAGCTAGAGCGGGTGTTATCGGATTGGAGCATCTCATGCTGAGGTTTTGGCACGAGTTCCCGTGGTATGGGTCATCTCGTTACACTTTGGTGTGTGGGATGAGTGCGTGCCTTGTGGGTACAGTTGTACACCTCTGATCAGAGTTTAAATCTTTTCGAAAAGCCAAGCCCATAGTCAAGGGCGGGTTGCGTGACTACTCGCATTTAGTTTATATTTATGAATGTTGCATGATGACTTGGCATGTAAGGACCGTTGAGCGAGGAGGGAAAACGTACTCCTCGAGTTAGATGATATTACATTGTTCATGTTTATTATTCTGTATAATTAAATTTGACTACACTAAATGCTGCAACTAAAAAACGTACTTTTCCGCACTTTAAACCATTATCATTCCTTGTCATTACCCTGCATTATTATTGCATTCTCGGTGGCTTGTTGAGTATTTTTGTACTCACATCCGTTGGACAAACACTTCAGAGACTGCGTACTACGAGGAGGATGGTCTGGAGTAGCGACCTAGTCAAGAAAACGATCCTGAAGAAGATGTTCGTCATGTAGTTTTATTTCCACAATTTCTCTTTAAAGTTTATGTTTATGTAATAATGTGGTCTGCGAACCACAGATGATTGATCGTATGTACGTTGTCGCATGATAGACATCTTGTTATTATTGTTTTTCTATGGAAATTCAATAAAGTTCTGATTTAGTAAAATTGGGGCGTTACGAATAGCTAAGGCTCTAGGTCATCAGATAGGCCGCAATGTCAAAGCCTATATGGATGATATTGTAATAAAGAGTGCTTTAAAGCACCAGCATAGTCTATACTTAGCAGAAACCTTTGAGAGCCTCCGAGCATGTGGAGTTCGCCTCAACCCCGAAAAATGTATCTTTGGGGCTCAAGCCGAAAAATTGTTAGGGTATTTAGTTTCGAGCAGGGGGATCGAAGCTAGCCCAACTCAAATAAGTGCATTACAGAGAATGGCTCCGCCGGAAAATTTGAAGCAAGTTCAAAAGCTTGCCGGACGCCTCACAACCTTTAGCAGATTTCTAGCAAGGTCTGCAGAACAAAGCCTCCTAATATTCAAAGCCTTAAAAGGGTCCGAAGATTTTGCATGGACACCAGAGTGCAAGAAGAGTTTCGATGGTATTAAAAATTATCTTGGTAACCTTGCAACACTCATTGTGCCCATCACAGATAAAACTCTTCTCCTCTATCTTGCAGCTACAGGCTCCGCTGTTAGTGCGGTCCTTGTTCGAGAAATGGACTTAAATGGGAAGTTGGTACAAAATCTGGTATATTTTGTGTCAGAAGCCTTATCCGGAGCAAAAACCCGATACTCCAAATTGGAAAATTTCACTTATGCTCTGGTAATGGCTTTGAGGAAATTACGACATTATTTTTTTGGCACATAATGTAATTGTACCAACTTCTTATCCTCTCAGAGATATGCTCCGAAGCAAGGACTCTACAAGGAGAATTGGAAAATAGGCCATTGAGCTAGCACTCTTAGGCATCTCCTTTGTAGCAAGAACAGCAATCAAGTCATAGGTGGTGGCTGATTTTATAGCAGAATGGACTACGTCTATAGTATGGGCTCCGAAAGAATCAAACGAAGGACTATGGACCATATACTCCGATGGAGCTTTTCAAGCATCCAGAGCAGGTGCTGCAGCGGTGATAATTTCACCTTCAGGACATAAAGAAATGTACTCCACAAGGCTCAACTTTAAGTCCACCAATAATATTGCGGAGTACGAAGGAATTTTGCTAGGTCTTCGCAAGGCACGTGCCCTTGGTGCTACAAGAGTTGTTATAAAAATAGATTCCCAAATTGTAGCGGGGCACGTTGATAAAAGTTTCCAAGTTTGGCATCCGCAACTTACTAGATATCTAGAAGAAATCCGTAAGATTGAAGCAACATTTAAAGGGATCTCTGTCCGAAGCATCCCAAGAGCCGACAATGCACAAGAAGATATCTTGGCAAAAGCTGCAACCGAAGCCATAGATATTCTGGAAGGGTTTTTTATGAAGAGCTTGCCTCCCCTTCGGTGCCCCAACTCCCTCCCGCGGAGGTCCTCTGCATACCAAATACCGATTGGCAGAGTTCAATTATAGAATTATTGCAAGGCGAAGCTAATTTGCCCGAAGGCCTGAAGCTATCTAGACTGCAGTTAAGAAACTAGAATTATCATATTATCAACGGTATTTTATACAAGGTCGGAGTATGTTCTCCCCTACTCTGATATATTTCTCAAGCCGAAGGCCAAGATATACTCCGAGAAATTCATGAAGAACTTTGTGGTAGCCATCTTGCCCCTCGAGCCTTACCAGGAAAACACTTCGCCTGGGGCTCTATTGGCCTACAATAGTAGCAGATGCGGAGGCCTTGGTCCGCCCACATGCCAAGGTTGTCAATGGATGGGAAGACGGAGTCATCGTCCACCAACACCTCTTCAAGTTATTGCTCCGGTGTGGCCAATGGCCCAGTGGGGTATGGATCTCATTGGCCCCTTCCCAATGGCAAAATGCAGTTTAAAATTTGTAGTGGTAGCAATTGAATATTTTTCTAAGTGGGTCGAAGCAGAACCCCTCATAGCTACCACTTCGAAGAATGTACAGAAATTTTTCTAGCAAAATATTATTTGCGGGTTCAGAGTGCCTCGACAGCTGACAATCGACAATGGCACTCAATTTGATGTCGAACCCTTCAGACATTTCTGCGAAGGTCTTGGTATTGAAATGTGTTTTGCAGCTGTCCGTCATTCTCAATCCAACGGAGCCTTCGAGCGAGCTAACGGTAATATTTTATTAGGCCTAAATTGAAGAATAGTAGGAATAGCGAAGGGTCTATGGACTGAAGAGCTTCCAAAGATTTTGTGGTCCATTCGGACCACTCAAGCAAGGTACACAGGTTTCACCACTTTCAGGTTACTATTCGGAGATAAAGCCATGATGCCGACGGAGCTTAAGGGAGGATCCCTTCGCACCATCGAACCTGAAATGGAAAATGAAAGACAGACTTTGCTGGACCTAACTGAAGAAACAAGGCTTCGAGCTGTTGCTAACCTAACGAAGTATCAACATTAGATGAAGACTTGGTATGATCCGAAGATAAAACTTAATGAACTTAAACCGGGTCATTTAGTACTGCGAAACATTATCGCTCTGGGGAAATTAGGAAATAAGTGGGAAAGACCATATATCATCCTTCATTCAGGATGCCCCGGATCTTTTAAATTAGCTAATTTAGAAGGTGAAGAATTAAAACATGCATGGCATGCGGAGCACCTTAAGCGATACTTCGCATAAGGGCTCCTTGTAATCATTTGTAAACACTTTCTAAATGAATAATGCTCATGGTTCGACTAATGCGTACTTATCAAGATGATTCCTACTTCTAGTGGACGCACTAGGGGGACAAAGTTGTTTGCGGAGGTAAGTATTATTCATTCGAACCAAATTTATAGACTTCGAGCCACCAGCTCGAAGCATCCGTCAAAGTGGGAAAGTAACATGAAAAGTGGATTCCAAGCCACCGACTTGAAAGCATCCGTAAAAAGAGACCAAAAGATACAGATTCCAAGCAATTAGCTTGAAAGCATCCGTAAAAGAGTCGAAAGAGACCATAAAAAGCAGATTCCAAGCCACCGACTTGACAGCATCCGTAAAAAGAGTCCAAAGAGACCAAATGATACAGACTTCGAGCAATTAGCTTGAAAACGTCCGTAAAAATAGTCCAAAGTGACCGTTATAATCGGATTCTAATACATCCAAAAAAGAGTCTGAAGTGACCACATCCGAAAGAGTATTAAGCTACCATAATCAGGGGCTCCGAGCCTCTGAAAATAAAAGTTATTGAAATTGTACTCTTAGCTAGCATTGTAATCGTTGTGCATAACCATCTTCGATCGAAATTCTAAGGTGCTTACCCCCAAAGAGGGGCTGGGAGATAATGAGACAATTTTGAAGCATTCTAGTTTATATTACTCAATAGATTATATTACATTAAGAAAAATCAGTGTCTAAGCCAAGAAGAAAGTGAAGGCCCCTTCAATCCCTAGAGCTAGATTCAGAGTTGGCTCAGCTTCGAAGGCGACTCGTCCCGAAGCCCGAAGTCTTCAGAACTTTATGCTTAACTCTTTTCCCCTTCTTTGAAGCGTGGAAATCTCTTTGCTCTTGCTAAAGCTCGACCTAGGTCCGAAGTCGTTCAGGGCTATTCTTCGCTTGCTCCTCGCTAGACCACTCTTATTCGGACCAATCAATGTCCTTCGAAGATGAAGACGCTATATTAATAACTTCTTGCACCTTCTCCTCCTTAATATAAGCTAATACTTACTTACATATCTCGGGTATAACTTCTCCATGGATCCCCTGAGGAATTGAAAATCGGGGACGCCTGTGAGGCCTTAAGGCTTCGAAGGTAGCCCATTATATACGAAGCTCTTCGTTAACCTCTAACACTTTGAGCTCATCCAAAAAAGGTCGAAAAGCCTAAAAATATTTCCAAATAAGTCTTTTCATTCAAAGAAAACAAGAACATAAGTTTTTACATAGGTAGAGCCCTAAGGAGAACTAAACCTTCGGGTCCGAAGGAGGCTTGCTGCTCGAAGGCTGCGCCCGCGCTTGCTTTTGACAGAGTCCTTCATCGATCCACGCCTTCATGGCAGACCGGCCTTCAGCTCTCTAGTATGGTTGAAAAGCCTCCCAAGCTACGACCACATCAGGCGAAGGGGTCAAAAGACGGTCACCGCCAAAGCTAGCAGGGGCTGCTCTGGGCTCCAGCGAAACGGACAATCCGATGTCCTCGTAGTACCGAAGCACTTCGAGAGCGGCTACTTGGCTGGAGATCTCTCTGTACCGAGTACCCACAGTCTTCATTGTCTTCGCTACTGCTTGGATCATCTTTATCTTTTGTGGTAGGGAGTCATTGGCGGATGAGGAGGAGGCGCAGGAAGTACCAAAGTATTCCAGAACACCCCAGAGGCCATCCATGGTCTCGGAGACCGCACGCTCACACTTTATATTTTCTATGGCCAATGACTTATTCGATTTAGTCAGCTCACATATTAAAGAGGAGAGCTTGGTTGTCTCCGTCATTAGGAAAATCTTCTGTCCGAGCAACTTCTTCGCCACCTCAGCCAAACCTTGCCGCTCTTCTTGGAGCTTGACAAGTTCAGCTACCGAAGCTGCTTGTTCCTCTTGAAGCCTTTCCACTTGAGCCCGGAGTACAAACCGCTCAGCCTCGAGCTCCTCCTTCGCAGCCTCCATCCTGGCTTTAGTGCTCCGCTCTGCCAAAGCCATCTCTTCCAAGCTCGAAGCTCGGTTCTCAGAGTTGGTAAGACTCCCTTGAAGAGTCGTCATCTTCTCTTTGAGCCGGTTGCATTCTCGCTCGTTCGATACAGCCGCAGCTCAAGCTAGAACGACGTGCTGCAAAGGAAAAGAAGAGCAATGTAAGTAAATTATATATACAAGTTTAGATTAAACTAATTTTTGCAGGTGCTTCGTACCTGGTAAGCCGCCCATTCGAGAGCAGCATCAAGCTCCGACCCTTCGGCCTCTCCAAGGATGGAGACCAGGTCAGTCTCCCCGACTTCGTGACTAGCTCGAGCCAGAGGCTCTAGCAAAGTCCGAAGCCATGTCCTCCATTCAAGGAAGGGGGCCAAGAGAGGGAGCCTTAACAAGGCACTCTGATCATCATCTCTAGGAGAAGGACCGGAGCACAATGAAACACCCTCGGAGGCCTCCGTGGATTGGCCTCCGTCTGTAAACTCCGACGGAGTCCACCTTGGAATGGGAACAGGCAGAGGCCAACTTTTACCTTTACCCTTTCCAAGGCCTGCCACCTCCTTCAGAGCTACCTCCAAAATCAGAGCCACCTCTTGCTCCATAGCTGATGACGGTATCGAAGCTGTCGTAGGTTTCGGGACCACATCTGCAACAGAAGCCACCTTCACCGGAGCTGATCCTATAAAAACCAAAGGTATATGATATTGCTTAAATTTTGCAGGACATAGAAAAAAGAAGAAAATGTATTTAGATGAGGCTTACCTCCGACATCTTGTTGCCGGACGAGCACTAGACTGCTCAGGGGCTCAAACATCTGACCGAAGTCCTCTTTGGACTTCGGACTTCGAACCGAAGGAATGGCTGTAGAGATATCTTTGACCATTGTAGCTATCACTTTGCCCGGAGCCAAGACTTGGGTTTCAACAGTCTCGACTCCGCCTTCCTCCATAGTAGGAGCATCCTTTTGGCTAGACGGGATGTTTACTGTCTCCGCCTGCTCAGGGTTATCTTCGACCCTCGACGCTGCCACTGCGTCGTCTTGAATGGAGACTTCGGCTCCCATCCGAGACTCTTCGTTCCTAGTAAGAAGGCCCTCGAACTCCTCCGGCATCGCCATGTCTACATCCTCTTCATCTTCGGATTGTTCCGGCGATGAGACAGGAGATTTCGAAGGAGTGAGGGCCTTCGGCTTCTAGACCACCTTCTTGGCAGGCGTCTTCACCAATCCTAAAGACCTCGCCTCCGCCTTCCTTTTTTTGGAGCCTGGTCCAAGGCGGACCAGTCTAGAAGGGTTGGGGTTCAACTCTGAGCACACTCCATACTCGGTTGAACCGCTCCCAAGTCCTGACCAACTTAACCCTCCGCTCCTTTTCAATGGGCGTAGGGGCTCCGAGAACCTTCTCCGCAGCTCGGACGATTTGTTTTGGAGTAAATATCACACGCGGAGCTGAAAGATAAGATATCATATTGATTAAGTCATTTCTGTAAATCGATACTGTGTGCAAAACACTTGATATAGGATATATGAAAAGCTTACCTATGGAGCTTGAAGGGATCTCCCGAAGTCCCCCCTCCGGGTTTTCCTCGAAGTTGATCGCCCAAGCAGCCATCAGAGGAGGGATCTAGAGTCCGATGAACTCCTCTGCCAAGTCGCGCAGGCCATCCCCACCTCGGCGTAGAACCAGCAAAGGATCCAGTCTGAATACCATCTATCATTGATGGCCTTCGCTGGGAACCTGTCTTGGAACTCGTCGCGGAGTTGGAAGTTGATGCTTCCGAAGGCTATCACCATATTCTCCCCTCTGGCTCTAGTGAAGGTCTTTGGCTGGCACGAAGCTTTATGAAGAGCCGCGAAGATCTCTGCTCTCCCGACGCATATTTCAGCCCGGATCGTCCATTCGAAGATAGCCAGACGAGCAATTGCATTTGGAGAGAGTTGGGGCAAGGTGACATGGAACAACCTTAGTACCTCCGAGAGGAAATCCACTATCGGAAGTCCTAATCCGGCTTCGAAGAACGCCTCGAACACCACCACCTCACCGGCGCGTGGTGCCAGGATCACTTCACTCTCAGGCTGACGCACCTTGACTCTAGGTCCCGTCTTCCCGGCAATTGCCACAACAATCGACTTTTTCGAGCATGACGACACCCCCAAGCTATACGATTGATCCGTATACTTGGCAGACGTCGGACGGAGGTCGTGGGCGCCGGTTGGACGAGGGTTATCTAAAGGCCCCGCCATTGCTGCCACCGCCATCGCTTGCTGTCGGGCCAAGGATGAAGCAGGGACGCGAGCTTTGTGACTTGTCTTCGCCATCGGAGGAAAGGAGACTTTGAGAAGATGAGCTCGGGAAGAAGGAAGGTGAAATGTGAAAGCAGTCGATAAAGTATCCGAAATTTACCTGTACCTTCTTATTTATAGCATGGATTCCTTGTACTGTACGTTGCGGTGCGTCGTTTGGTTGCCCTGTTATGTCCCCGATATCATCATAATTTGCAGAAACATTTCATGAGAAGTCACAACCTATGGAGATGAATCGGCCGTTAGCCTCCTCAAGGAGTAACGACTCTATTTCTGAGTCTAACGGCTCTGAAGTCTAACTGTTTTGAAGACTAACGACTATATTAGCTCCGCCAAAGACCCATCTCCAAAGCCATTTCAGTGAATATCTCCGCACAGAGTTGGTCCGAAGACCCTCAATTCCCGAATGTTTCTAAGGATGGTTAAGTTTTTCAAGTTCCTCTTTAAATTCTAAGCATGAAATTATTTCTTGCGTATATTGCCCTCTTGTCGCGCCCCGATTTAATAAATCAGGACTTTATTGAAATTCCATAGAAAATCAATAAAACAAGACGTTCATCAAGCGACACGTACAATACGGGCAATCATTCACGGTTCGTAGACCGCATTAATACAAAAGTGAAAGAAAATGAAGAGAAACTAATAAAATCAAGGGTCCTAGATGAACGCCTCCTTCCAGTCTCGCCTTGACTGGGTCGCTACTCCAGACCTTCATCCTCCTCGTAGTAGACGGGCTCTGATGGTGTAAGTCAACGGGGTGAGTACAGATGTACTCAGCAAGCCACCGAATGCAAATATAATGCAAGGTAATAACAAGGGAGAAAGTGGCTAGTTTTGCGGAAGCAGCATAATTGTAAAGCATTAAATGTGATCAATTTATTAGCACTGAAAAGTAAACATGTGTATGCATCATCATCTTCTAACTCGAGGAGTACGTTTTACCTCCTCGCACAACAGTCCTTACATGCCATGAATAACTCAACCATTCAAACAATTGTAAACTAACTGCGAGTAGTCACACAACCCGCCCTTGACCGTGGGCTCGGCTTTTCGAAAAGATTGATTTTACTCTGATCAGAGATGTACCACTGTACCCACAAGGCACGCACTCATCACTTACACCAAAGTGTAACGAGATGACCCATTTCACGGGAACTCGTGCCAAAACCTTCCATATGGTCTCCCCCGACTCAACAGCACCCTCTTATAGGTTTCGTACTGTGTCTCGCCATGTCGAGTTTCCACAATACCCCCCCTTGAGCCATCGTCGGTACAAGGCGCCCTGAGGGCTAGCCCCTTGCCCCCTCCACTATGGTGCCGTGAGACGGAGTGTTCCACACTTCCAGTTAGGACTTACCCATTAGACTTGTGGTTGGTATGGAAGTGCTTTGCAACAGATCCCGCAGACCGGTCCTTATAGTGCCCCGGGTGCGACATACCAAAACCCGAGCTTGCACCCGGAACCCACCATACTTATAACATGCCTAACTCCAACAGAGTCCAGAGACAAGAATAACAGGGTATTTCATATACCAGAATCCATCTAACTACGACTCATTCTTTATATCCTATAGCAGTTGTGCCGGTACATTGGGCACTAGCTAATATAATATTTGTAGAGTGACAAGGAATTAAGGCTCAATAAGCATGGCTTGGGTTTGCACACAAGGACGGGGATCTAATAAATATAAGTGTAGGGCTTGATCTTTGACTAATGCAATATTAACCTATGAGTTATAGCGATAATTTATTAAATCATGGGCTCGATAATGATCAACGGTTTCCACAGAGGTGGTCGATGACTTGCCTTGATCAGCAAAGGGGGATGGAGGAACCTCGGGGTAGAACTTCTGCTCCTCGATGAACTCGTAGTCTTCTCGATACGGAAAAATAAACAATACATTCAATAAACAGATAAAATCCACCAAATAATCAACATACATATTTGTGGGTGTTTTTATGTGAAGTAATATTTTAATATTCTAAAGTTTGGTATAAAACAGTAAAACTTAACTTTTTGGGATTTTTCCTAATTTATTTTGCTGAATTAATAATTTATCCCTAAGGGGTTTTTATTCTTTTATTTGTTAAAAATATTTTGGGTAATAGTAACATACTGTTTTTATGGCATTAATGTGTAGAGAATATTATTCTGGATTTAACAAAATTTGAATGGTGAAATTTGGAGTTAAAATGAGCAAGATATGAATTTTTGAAGTTTTAAACTATTTTCTGAATTTTATTTAAACTGGAAAATGGGCTCTGGTCCACGGTGAGCCAGGCCCACGGTGGACTGCGCCACTGTGCGCGTGAACCGGATCAACCAGATCCGTTGGATCCAAATCCGGCGGCCAGGCGCGAGGCGGGATCCCTTAAGTGAGAATGGACGGCTCAGATTAAAACAGAGCGAACGGGTACACGTGGACGCCTGAGATCGATCGGGGGTTTTAAGTGGTGATCGACGGCCGAGAGGCCTCGATACCCCTTTGACCAGATCCGAGGGCCCAGATTAAATCTCGGAGGGATTTAATCCTAGCCCTCCGATCGCGATCGGGCGGTCGCGGCGCGATCCGGCACGGCACGACGTAAGGGGGCGCGTACCCCCTTCGTCTCCGGCGACGGCGGCCTCGGATGCGATGGCGACGGCGGCGATGAGCGCCTATGGGCATAGCTAACGGCAAAAATGGAACGGGGAGGGGAGGGCGGTCATGACCGTACCTTTGACGGCGACGACGGAGGTCCGGAGGTGACCGGCGGCGAGCGTAGACGGCGGAGGGGTTTCGGGTGCTCGACGGCGACGGCGATCCGGTGGTCTTCACGACCGATGGAGTGGTGGCCGATGATGAGCGGGCTCCGGCGGTCTCGTCGGTGGTGGTGGCTAGGACGACGGGGGCTGGGATCGACGGCGAGGGCTCGCCGGAGGTGGAGCAGAGGGGAAACCCAAAAAGGAGTGGCGGCGCTCTGGATCGCTACGGCTCGGGCTACGGCGGTGTGGACTGAGTGCGGTGAGGGCGAGGGGTTTATATAGGGGGTCGCCGGAGGTCGGGATGGCAAGGAACCGAAGGGTTCCCTAGAACTCCGGCGAAGCCTTTCCAAGCTTCGGGTAGCTTTCCTAAAGCGCAAAAACGCGTCGCCATGGATGGAAAGGAGGCGGTGGCGTGCGGGGAAGGCGATCCGGGGGTGATCCGGGCGATCGCGGGCTGCCGGCGGCGAGAAGCAGAAGGAAATTGCCGGGAGAAAGGAAGGGGGCGATCCCCTTCCATCGGAGACGAAGCATCTGACAGGTGGCCCCCACCTGTCAGCGGGCGAAACAAAAAAGGAAGGGCCGACAAGCAGGCCACGCTGGTCAGAGGGCGGAGGCGGGCGCCTGTGGCTGCCATGTGGGGCCGGGGCGGGCGCGGGTGGAAGAGAGAGGAGGGGAGCGGCGCCGACACCTGGGTCCCACTGGTCAGTGACTCATGGTTTGGACTGGGCTGGGCTTGGTTACTTTGGAGGTTGAGGCCCATTAAGCATTTTTAATTCTTTTCTGATTTAAAATAAATCCAGTAATTCATATATTTGATTAAGGATTGAATCACTGTTGGTAAAAATTTGTAAAAATTCCTGAAATTATATCTTGGGCTCTAGTTTATCTCATAAAATTTTCAAGTCCATATTTTGAGTATTTCTCCCTGTTTGGCTTTATTTGGGTTCTTTTAGGATTTTTCTTTAATAAATAAATCCAGAATTGATTTAAATAATAATTTTCTTTTCTTTTATTTGTTTTTATTTCTTGGGGCGTTACAATCCTATCCCCCTTACAGAGAATCTCGTCCTCGAGATTCGGATCAATCCTCGAATAGCTCAGGATGCTGTGCCTTGAGTTCATCTTCTTTTTCCCATGTAGCTTCCTCTACTGGATGATTGCTCCAGTGTACTTTACAGAAGCGGATGACTCGACTCCTGGTGATCCTTTCTTTGACTTCCAATATTTTGACCGGCTTTTCCACATAGGTCAGATCCTCCTGAACATCCAACTGCTGTAGGTCCACTTGATCTGTTGGAACGCGCAGACACTTCTTGAGTTGGGATACGTGAAATACGTCATGTACTCCAGCCAATTAGGGCGGTAATTCCAACTGATATGCAACTTCGCCTTGGCGTCGAACAATGGGAAATGGTCCAACATATCGAGGGGCCAACTTTCCTCTCATGTTAAACCGTTGAGTACCACGGAGAGGCGTAACTCGAAGGTAAACATGATCTCCTTCTTCAAAGGCTAGGTCTCGGCGACGATTGTCTGCGTAGCTCTTCTGTCGTGATTGGGCCGTCTTGAGTCTGTCTCTGATGATCCGTACCTTCTCTTCAGCTTCACGCAGAATGTCTGTTCCGAATACTTGGGATTCACCGGTTTGGTCCCAAAGTAGAGGCGTCCTGCACTTACGTCCATATAGGGCTTCAAAAGGAGACATCTGAAGGCTGGCTTGATAGCTGTTGTTGTACGAAAACTCAGCGTACGGCAAGCTCTTGTCCCAAGTGGCTCCAAAATCCAAGACACATGCTCGAAGCATATCCTCCAATATCTGATTCACCCTTTCTGTTTGTCCATCCGTCTGAGGGTGGTAAGCAGTACTGAAATTCAATCTCGTGCCCATCTCCTCTTGAAGGTTCTTCCAGAAACGAGAGGTAAACTGACTTCCTCTGTCGGACACTATCTTCTTGGGTACTCCATGAAGACACACGATCCGGGCCATGTATAGTTCTGCAAGCTTAGGACCACTAAAGGTCGTCTTGACGGCTATGAAATGCGCTACTTTCGTAAGTCGATCGATGATCACCCAAATAGAATCATATCCAAGTTGGGTCTTTGGGAGTCCGGTGATGAAGTTCATTCCGATTTCTTCCCACTTCCATTCAGGCACTTTAAGTGGCTGTAACAATCCTGCAGGCCTCTGATGTTCAGCTTTTACTCTTCTGTAGGTGTCACACTCGGCGACGAACTGTGCAATCTCCCTCTTCATACTAACCCACCAATAACGTTCCTTCAGGTCTTGGTACATCTTGGTACTGCCGGGATGAATGGAGTACATTGTCTCATGGGCTTCTCTCAGGATAAGGGTCTTTATCTCAGGTTTATCCGGCACACATATCCGGGTTCCAAACCATATGGTTCCGTTCTCGTCCTCTGAAAACCCCGGGGCTTTTCCTTGCCTCATGTTCTTCCTAATGGCAGCTATATCCGGATCTTCCAATTGAGCTTCGCGGATTTGTTCAAACAAGACAGGTTGAGTCTCCAAGGTGGCTAGATATGCTCCTGTGGTTAACCCAAGATTCAACTTTTACATCTCTCTACATAACAAGGGTGCGTGTTCTTGAATCATCATGGCTGTGCAATATCCCTTGCGACTTAATGCATCAGCTACCACATTTGCTTTTCCGGGGTGGTAGTGAATACCTAAGTCATAGTCCTTTATTAGCTCCAACCATCGTCTTTGCCTCAGATTGAGGTCCGGCTGGGTGAAGATGTACTTCAAGCTCTTGTGGTCCGTAAAGATCTCACAGCGATTTCCAACCAAATAATGCCTCCAAATCTTAAGGGCGTGTACTACTGCGGCTAATTCCAAATCATGGGTTGGGTAGTTCAACTCATGAGGTCTCAACTGACGGGAGGCATAAGAGATAACTTTTCCATCTTGCATAAGAACACATCCCAATCCTTGGTGAGATGCGTCGCAATAGACATGGAAGTTCTTACGGATATCGGGTAGGGTCAGTATGGGTGCAGATACCAAACGGGTCTTGAGAGTGCGGAAACTTTCCTCGCATTCAGGAGTCCATTCAAACTTCTCTCCTTTCTGCAACAACTTGGTCATTGGATTGGCTATCTTAGAAAAATTCTCAATGAATCTCCGATAATATCCGGCCAGACCCAGAAAACTTCGTATCTCAAATACGTTCGTGGGTGGCAGCCAATCCGTAACTGCTTCTACGGTGGCAGGGTCTACTGCGATTCCTTGCGTAGAGATGATGTGTCCAAGGAATTTTACTTCGTCCGTCCAAAACTTGCATTTGCTGTACTTGGCATACAATTGGTGTTCCCTTAGCTTCCCTAAGGTTAACCGGAGGTGAGCCTCGTGCTCTTTCTGGTCCTTGGAATAAATGAGAATGTCGTCTATGAAGACTACGATGAATTTGTCCAAATACTCCATGAACACCTTATTCATCATATTCATGAAGAATGCAGGGGCGTTGGTCAATCCAAAGGACATAACCGTGCACTCATATAATCCATAACGAGTGGTAAAGGCAGTCTTGGGTATATCTTCTTCTCGGATCCTTAACTGATGATAACCAGAACGCAAGTCGATCTTCGAGAATATTGTAGCTCCTTTTAGCTGGTCGAAGAGATCGTCGATCCGAG
The DNA here is from genome assembly GCA_019279435.1 of Zizania palustris. Lineage (NCBI taxonomy): Eukaryota > Viridiplantae > Streptophyta > Magnoliopsida > Poales > Poaceae > Zizania > Zizania palustris. The sequence continues at coordinate 49,534,210 of JAAALK010000079.1, forward strand.
GCAACAGGTACTTATTCTTGATGGTTACTTCATTCAAAGCGCAATAATCCACACACATACGCTTTGCCTTGTCTTCTTTCTTCTCGACGAAGATGACGGGGGCACCCCACGGCGATGTGCTTGGTCTGATGTAGCCTTTCTTCTCGAGATCCTCCAACTGCTGCTTCATCTCAGCTAACTCATTGGCGGCCATCCGGTATGGTCGCTTATAAATAGGGGTGGTTCCGGGCACCAAGTCGATCCTGAACTCGATATCCCTCTTGGGTGGCATCCCTGGTAAATCCTCTGGAAATACATCCGGGTATTCGCACACTATTGGTATCTCTTCAAGGGTAATCTGGTGCAGTCTTGGCCTTCTGATCTTCATGCTTGGCATCTGGAATGTGACGGTAGTCCCTTCTTCATTAGTTACAGTCACTTTTCTCTGGGCACATTCTATTACCCCTTGGTATTTGTTCAACCAATCCATCCCTAGAATGAGGTCCAACCCTTGGCATTCTATGAGGATGGGGTCAGCCCAAAATACGGTGTCGTGGATATCTATCCATACTTTTGGGCTATAGGTTAGGGCCAGGGTTTGTTTTCCCGGGGTGACTATTTGTATGGCTCTAGGTAGTTCTTCTATGTTTAGATCGTTCTTTCCCACAAAATCGGTTGATATGAAGGAGTGCGTAGCTCCAGTGTCGAATAAAACCATGGCAAGTGCTGAATGTACCAAGAACTTACCCATCACTATCTCTAGTGCGGCCTGAGCTTCTTCAGCGGTGACGTGATTGACTCGGGCGCGGATGGCGGGGTTCGCGGCAACTCCTTGGACGCGCTTGGGGTGAGGGCACGCATTGGAGTAATGCCCTTCCTGACGGCAGTTGAAACATACCACAGGCTTGCCGTGCTTGTCGCGCAGGATTTCCGCCTTCTTTGCCGGGGCGGTTGGTGCAGTTGGGGCGGCTGGAGTGGGGCGAGGGTGTCCGGCTCCGGCATTAGTGGCAGGTGGTGCCGGGTGATACACTGGGCGGGGGTGGTACTGCGGTGCTGGTGGAGGAGGGGTGAATCGGGGCCTCTGTGCCATTCCTTGGTTCTGCCTGAAGGCTATCATCCTCTTCTTCTTCAGGTCAACCTTATTCTGTTGGGTCTCCTGTATAATGGCTTTGTTCACCAACTTTTGAAAGTTGGCGAAATCTCCAGAGATGAGTTGTAGGGACAACTCATCCTTCAGTCCCCGGAGGAACTTAGCCTGCCTGGCTGCATCGGTACGGACCTCCTCAGGTGCATATCGGGCCAGACGGTTGAACTCGTGCAGGTACTCGGTTACGGACCTGCTCCCTTGCTGCAGGTCTCTGAACTCCTGTTGTTTCTGTGCGATAACACCGTCGGGGATGTGGGCGGCACGGAAAGCGGCCGAAAACTCTGCCCAAGTATAGGCGTGGCCCTCGGGCAGAGTCTCGCGATGATTGTCCCACCACTCTGCGGCGGGACCATGAAGCTGGTGGGTGGCGAAGGCCACCCTCTCCTGCTCGGTGCAGGTAAGGAGGTCGAGCTTCTTCTCGATAGCTCGTAACCAATCCCCAGCCTCCATGGGGTTGGTGGTGCTTGAGAAGGTCGGTGGGCGAACTCGGAGGAACTCCGAGAGCTGAGAGGTGGGAGCGGGAGCTGGTGTGGCGGGTCGGGGCAGCTCGGGCTGTTGGTGGAGTCGGAAGAACTGAGCCTGCTGCTCTTGCATCTGCTGCTGTTGCTGCTGCATCTGGTTCAGAAGGGCTGAGACCAGCTGGTTTTGCGTGGCCATCATCTCGGCCAGAGTGGGGTGATTGGCAACCGGGGCTTGCCTTTGCCCAGTTGCTCCCCATTGAGGCAAGTTTCCATTATCTCCTCCGTTCTGAGGAGCGTCGGAACCCTGAGTGTTGGTCATCCTGGAGTTTTCAAAGTAGACAACATTTATTTTTAGAGAACACTTTATGTTTTATTTCAAAAGGTACCGTTCTTGCGGTTACATTTATTTATTTCGTCATTCATGCCTTATGTTTTGACATGAATGGTAATACAAGCAAGCAAAAATGAAAAACAATCAACCGTAAAACTACGTCTACGGTAGCTCGGGGGACGGCTCAATCTCAGGCTCGTGGGAGACGGTCGGGGTCGAAGAGCTGGATGGTCCGGCTGGTGGTGCACTGCGGGAGATCCTCTTGGGCCTCACGGTAGGGATCCGAAGGGGTTTCTTCTTGCGGGGCGGAAGAGGCGCGATCTCCTCAATGTCCTTCTTCAATTCTTTGAGCTGTTGGCGGAGCTGGGTGTGGACCATGGCGCCCTAGCGTAGGAGCTCGTTCTGGCGCCTCAATTCCTCCACCTCGAGGGTCAATAGGGGGTTCTGCTCAAGCTGTCGACGGAGCTCGGCATTCTCACGGGTCAGGTTCTCAGAAGTGTGGCAGTAGAAGTCGATGGTGTCGTGCTGGCTGTCTGCGTCGAGGACGGCCTCTGTGTGGAGGTTGTCCATGGCCTCCAAGAGTCTCATCGTGCGGGTAATGGCGGAGTTGCTCTGCGTGAGGGGGCTGATGTAGATGCTGCGGTGACTCCCGGGTGTGCGCATGGGCATGAAGCGGTAGACGGTGTCGCGGAGGTGGCAGTCGTATACCAGTCGAAGCTCGGCGAGGGACTGAAGAGCGGCTCGCTGGCTAGCCACCACGAATGAAGGTCCTCCAACTCCATGGGTGTAGAAGGGTGGCTGTGTGGAGGAGGGGCGGATTACCACCGTGACCTCGCAGTAGCTCTCGTTCGCATCGGGAAAAATCCCGTGGAACGCGGGCTCATGGGGAAACCCCAAGAAGTCGACGAGGACGCGAAGCTCGCGGATGAATCCGGCCTCATCACGAAGAGTCCCGCTCATGGTATGGACCGGCATCTACAAAAGAGAGAAAGTTTTTGTGAAAATCTCGGAAGATGAGAGTAGTGTTTGTAAGAAAATATAGTAAGTATAAGTCCTAAGGTCAGGTCTGTTTGGCTTCCTACAGTCAAGTCGGCTCTGATACCATCTTGTCGCGCCCCGATTTAATAAATCAGGACTTTATTGAAATTTCATAGAAAATCAATAAAACAAGACGTTCATCAAGCGACACGTACAATACGGGCAATCATTCATGGTTCGTAGACCGCATTAATACAAAAGTGAAAGAAAATGAAGAGAAACTAATAAAATCAAGGGTCCTAGATGAACGCCTCCTTCCAGTCTCGCCTTGACTGGGTCGCTACTCCAGACCTTCATCCTCCTCGTAGTAGACGGGCTCTGATGGTGTAAGTCAACGGGGTGAGTACAGATGTACTCAGCAAGCCACCAAATGCAAATATAATGCAAGGTAATAACAAGGGAGAAAGTGGCTAGTTTTGCGGAAGCAGCATAATTGTAAAGCATTAAATGTGATCAATTTATTAGCACTGAAAAGTAAACATGTGTATGCATCATCATCTTCTAACTCGAGGAGTACGTTTTACCTCCTCGCACAACAGTCCTTACATGCCATGAATAACTCAACCATTCAAACAATTGTAAACTAACTGCGAGTAGTCACACAACCCGCCCTTGACCGTGGGCTCGGCTTTTCGAAAAGATTGATTTTACTCTGATCAGAGATGTACCACTGTACTCACAAGGCACGCACTCATCACTTACACCAAAGTGTAACGAGATGACCCATTTCACGGGAACTCGTGCCAAAACCTTCCATATGGTCTCCCCCGACTCAACAGCACCCTCTTATAGGTTTCGTACCGTGTCTCGCCATGTCGAGTTTCCACAATACCCCCATTGAGCCATCGTCGGTACAAGGCGCCCTGAGGGCTAGCCCCTTGCCCCCTCCACTATGGTGCCATGAGACGGAGTGTTCCACACTTCCAGTTAGGACTTACCCATTAGACTTGTGGTTGGTACGGAAGTGCTTTGCAACAGATCCCGCAGACCAGTCCTTATAGTGCCCCGGGTGCGACATACCAAAACCCGAGCTTGCACCCGGAACCCACCATACTTATAACATGCCTAACTCCAACAGAGTCCAGAGACAAGAATAACAGGGTATTTCATATACCAGAATCCATCTAACTACGACTCATTCTTTATATCCTATAGCAGTTGTGCCGGTACATTGGGCACTAGCTAATATAATATTTGTAGAGTGACAAGGAATTAAGGCTCAATAAGCATGGCTTGGGTTTGCACACAAGGACGGGGATCTAATAAATATAAGTGTAGGGCTTGATCTTTGACTAATGCAATATTAACCTATGAGTTATAGCGATAATTTATTAAATCATGGGCTCGATAATGATCAACGGTTTCCACAGAGGTGGTCGATGACTTGCCTTGATCAGCAAAGGGGGATGGAGGAACCTCGGGGTAGAACTCCTGCTCCTCGATGAACTTGTAGTCTTCTCGATACGGAAAAGTAAATAATACATTCAATAAACAGATAAAATCCACCAAATAATCAACATACATATTTGTGGGTGTTTTTATGTGAAGTAATATTTTTATATTCTAAAGTTTGGTATAAAACAGTAAAACTTAACTTTTGGGGATTTTTCCTAATTTATTTTGCTGAATTAATAATTTATCCCTAAGGGGTTTTTATTCTTTTATTTGTTAAAAATATTTTGGGTAATAGTAACATACTGTTTTTATGGCATTAATGTGTAGAGAATATTATTCTGGATTTAACAAAATTTGAATGGTGAAATTTGGAGTTAAAATGAGCAAGATATGAATTTTTGAAGTTTTAAACTATTTTCTGAATTTTATTTAAACTGGAAAATGGGCTCTGGTCCACGGTGAGCCAGGCCCACGGTGGACTGCGCCACTGTGCGCGTGAACCGGATCAACCAGATCCGTTGGATCCAGATCCGGCGGCCAGGCGCGAGGCGGGATCCCTTAAGTGAGAATGGACGGCTCAGATTAAAACAGAGCGAACGGGTACACGTGGACGCCTGAGATCGATCGAGGGTTTTAAGTGGTGATCGACGTCCGAGAGGCCTCGATACCCCTTTGACCAGATCCGAGGGCCCAGATTAAATCCCGGAGGGATTTAATCCTAGCCCTTCAATCGCGATCGGGCGGTCGCGGCGCGATCCGGCACGGCACGACGTAAGGGGGCGCGTACCCCCTTCGTCTCCGGCGACGGCGGCCTCGGATGCGATGGCGACGGCGGTGGCGAGCGCCTATGGGCATAGCTAACGGCAAAAATGGAACGGGGAGGGGAGGGCGGTCATGACCGTACCTTTGACGGCGACGACGGAGGTCTGGAGGTGACCGGCGGCGAGCGTAGACGGCGGAGGGGTTTCGGGTGCTCGACGGCGACGGCGATCCGGTGGTCTTCACGACCGATGGAGTGGTGGCCGATGATGAGCGGGCTCCGGCAGTCTCGTCGGTGGCGGTGGCTAGGACGATGGGGGCTGGGATCGACGGCGAGGGCTCGCCGGAGGTGGAGCAGAGGGGAAACCCGAAAAAGGAGTGGCGGCGCTCTGGATCGCTACGGCTCGGGCTACGGCGGTGTGGACTGAGTGCGGTGAGGGCGAGGGGTTTATATAGGGGGTCGCCGGAGGTCGGGATGGCAAGGAACCGAAGGGTTCCCTAGAACTCCGGCGAAGCCTTTCCAAGCTTCGGGTAGCTTTCCTAAAGCGCAAAAACGCGTCGCCATGGATGGAAAGGAGGCGGTGGCGTGCGGGGAAGGCGATCCGGGGGTGATCCGGGCGATCGCGGGCTGCCGACGGTGAGAAGCAGAAGGAAATCGCCAGGAGAAAGGAAGGGGGTGATCCCCTTCCATCGGAGACGAAGCATCTGACAGGTGGCCCCCACCTGTCAGCGGGCGAAACAAAAAAGGAAGGGCCGACAAGCGGGCCACGCTGTTCAGAGGGCGGAGGCGAGCGCCTGTGTCTGCCATGTGGGGCTGGGGCGGGCGCGGGTGGAAGAGAGAGGAGGGGAGCGGCGCTGACACCTTGGTCCCACTGGTCAGTGACTCATGGTTTGGACTGGGCTGGGCTTGGTTACTTTGGAGGTTGAGGCCCATTAAGCATTTTTAATTCTTTTCTGATTTAAAATAAATCCAGTAATTCATATATTTGATTAAGGATTGAATCACTGTTGGTAAAAATTTGTAAAAATTCCTAAAATTATATCTTGGGCTCTAGTTTATCTCATAAAAATTTCAAGTCCATATTTTGAGTATTTCTCCCTGTTTGGCTTTATTTGGGTTCTTTTAGGATTTTTCTTTAATAAATAAATCCAGAATTGATTTAAATAATAATTTTCTTTTCTTTTATTTGTTTTTATTTCTTTTGGCGTTACACCTCTTCATTGCATAGACAATTCGGAGAGAAGTATTCGAGGGGCTACTATTGAGGGAAAATATTTCATCCTCCAGAAGCCAAGGACATTTTCATGTCGGCACAAGCAGAAGAAATGAAGTCAAGAACTTTGATCTCCGAAGATCCTAAAAGCAATAAGGCTCTGTCTATTCAGAGCCCTAAACAGCGGAGACCTCCATCAAGGCTTCGAAGCAACAGAGCCTCTCGAAGCCTCTTCCCCCGAAGGGGGGTTGCCAGCGAAGACAGAAGATTTATCTTCTCACTAATTAGTCTAGTCTTTTACTCTTTTACCCCTATAAAGAATATTAAATAATATCTTCTTAGTTGGTTGTAATTAGAGGGTAAAGAAGTCTTTTCCCATGTATTCGGTCTATAAATACCCCTCCTCACTCTATAAAGGTTATCGAATACTCAGATATTCAATACACACTTCGAACTATCTCAAGCTATTATCTTTTTCGGAGGCTTGGAATAGTTTACTCAAACAAACACTTCATTTGTCAGACACTTAGTTTCCTAAACTATTAGCGTAATATTTTACGCCAACAGACATGAACCTGCTCAATTTTCTCATAGCAAATGATATGTCGGGTCTCGTAGCGCTGGCTAAGTACATGAGTGAACCGATTATCTAAGAGTATCTCAATTGATTTGTGAAAAATTCTTGTTCTTTCGAAGTGTCACACTAGGATCATAAGGTATTGGAGAAGGCTTGCTATATTTATGGCCAAAATGGCTTAAGACCTTCCCAACATAATGAGATTGCAAAAGTGTAATCCCGTTCTCGTCCTTATTCAGTGTAATCCCATTCTCCCATATCTTTCATATCAAAACTCTTTGATAGAAAAAACTTGACTTCATTGATGACATCGATGTTTGTGCCAAAAATCAGTATGTCATCGACATACAAACATAATATAACTCCTTCACCCCTACCATGTCGATAGTATACACATTTATCGACCTTGTTTATGAAAAATCCCACGGAAGTTAGAGTTTTATCGAACTTCTTATGCCATTGCTTAGGAGTTTGTTTCAGACCATACAAAGACTTTAATAATTTACACACCTTGCTCTCATGATGATGTGGGCGAGGGTAGCCCGAACTTTCGGTGAGAGGAGGATAAGATGAGGTAACTTCGATTGGAATGAGACGACGTTGATGACCCGACTACAACCGTACGAGACGTTCATGTTACGCCTTACCGATCGATACATCAACTCCAAGGGTTGTTGATCTTATCAGTGGTCAACCTTGTTCCTGCAAGAAATTGAAGAACGAGCAAGAACAAGATAAAGGAGCAACTACAATTGCTGGATATGAAAGACGCGCAAAGAGTAGTTGGGGTTCTGAAACGTGAAACCGGCGATCTAACCGATCACGGGTTTACACGGACAAGTAGCATTGGATAAACTTTTATCTAATCAAAACCCGAATTACAACTGAAGTCTCTAGGGTTATTTATAGCCCTAGGGACATTCCCTAAGTTTGGAAAACTTATTACATATGGAAAGGACTAATTATTTCCAAAACAAATTGACTAAAAAAATGGAAATTCCGTGCTTAATTGGTTCGGCCTGAAAAAGGAACACGCATTGATTTGGTGATTGCAATCTCCTCTGATGGAATCTGGAGGTGTAGCTGGATCCGTTGTAAAGAGGCATCTCAAGTTTTCCAAAAAGTCCAAAATCATCCTAATTAGAGCTCCCATATAAAAGTTATGTGCGTTTGAATTTGGTGTTGTTCCTACAGTTCGAGTGTGAATCCCACACGTGTAGAACTTTATCTCCACTTTTTATTGGCACAAAAATGACGTCTCAAAGTTGCATATTATATTTGGATTAACTTGACTTAGTCCCCAATCAACTTCTATGATGTTCCATGCTCTTGATGTGCTCTTAACGTGTCACTTGATCCATGAAAGAATTTCTGTAATTGACAACAAAGCCAACTCATGGTGTAGCATCCTTAGCTCAAATATATAAAATGTAAATCTAATATAGAATGAATGAACCTTAGGTTGCTTATTGTAAAGTATAAGCATGGTTATATCTGAGCTAGTGATGTCCTCATCATTCTCTCCTTCTTGGCTACAAACTGTACTCGGTTTGTTCTTGTGTTCATCATCAATGCAACTCCTAGCAAAAGAACCATTATTGTGCAGTATCTCTTGTTCTTTAAACATGTGGTGAATTAAAGAAAACCAACTCACCAAATCCTTTGCTTGAACAAATGACATCAAATCTGTACTTTTAGATATTGGAGCAGGAATTGTGTCATTGCTAAGCAACCCACAAGGCACTCCTTCTTGAAAACAAACATGTGTATTTAAATCAAAACAAGAGACTCTTGAGATAATAAGATTAGTTAAAACACCTTGGTTGAGACTATTATTTTCAGAATTTACATTCTGTTTCAAATCTGAACATATGTAAACTCTATGCACAAAGTATATGTCTTTCTTATGATATGTGCCAAATATATGAAAAAATAACATTGGCGGGACATGGCAAATTAAACCGTGCAAATAATTTCTCCTTTAAACAAGTGAGCTCAAAAAGATCCATAATTTCAATATATCCTCATGTATTTAAAGATGATAACAATTTAATTTCCTCATTCTCATTAGTAACGTGGAAAACATGTTTAAAATCAGCGATTGAGGAATTAACAATAGAAACAACACATTCTTCCACTAGTTGTGGCATGTATATAAGTGAAGCATTAACACACAACTCTTCTTTGTCATGAGGAGTTTCAAGCAAATCATCTATTAGCAAAGAAATTTCAGCAAAAGATTCCACTAATAGTTGCTCTATAATAGCATGGATATTGGATGATTGTGTTTGATGAGGAGCACACTCACCTCGATTAATTTCAACACATATATTACCTTGCAAAACCTTCTCTGATGATGTAAGTACATAATTGCTCTCTTTTTCCTGTTCAAGGTCAATAAAACTAGAAGGCAAATTGATTGTCGTCTCCTCTAAATCAATAGCAATCTGAATTTCTGCTCGACATGCAAGTTCAAACAATTGAGAGAGAGAATTATATGTTTCATGAACAAGCACTTCTTGAATTTCTTTGTTAAGCCCACGTAAAAATCTATGTTCCGTAGCTTCTTCGCATTCATCTAAAGCACAACGTAATAAAGACACATGCATATCATGATAGTATGAGGCAACGCTTCTGCCATCTTGTTTTAAACATTGTAGTTTCTTTAACAAAATGTCAGCATAATATGGAGGAACAAATACATCTCTCAAATATTGTTTTAATTCTTTACATGATTGAGGTATTTTATCATGTCTACAAATATATTTCCAATGATATGTAGCATCTTCAACTAACACTTTAGAGGCAGCCATAACCTTTTCTCTTTCAGATAAGTTATACTTTTTATATTCATTATCTACAACTAGCTCCCATTGAATATATGCATGAGGATCATAATTTCCTTCAAAATAAGGTATTGTACATTTGAACCTAGCAAGAACATCATCACATACCTTATATTTATCGTATTGATCCCTCATGTGTTGACGAAGATATTGATATTGAGCTTCACTATATCCTATCTACTTGTATATCCCTGCCATGATCAATAGTAGACAAGAAACATACAAATAATATGTACGCTCCTATTAACTACAAAAGTCACACTCGCTCAATCATGTATCAAGCTCTTACAAGTTCTTACCAACGCAAGTAGGAGGTGTTGTATACTGACTTAACCACAAACACCACGGAGATTAGATGTATCGATGCCTTGGCAAACACTTGGTTGTACAAGTTGTAGGCAAATATGTGGAGCTCTAGGTAGGCTTCATATATAGCAAGGAAAACTAGAACCACATTAGCATAAGCAAATTGAGTAATTATTCAATGTCGGTATTATGCTGGTCCTAGGCGTGAACGTACTAGAGACGCGAGCCTAGACACAAACGATACCACCAAACTGATAAAGGTAGAACTAGCTTTCCTCCTCTTTTGTTACAAGTTTTCTTTCTCCATTTTTTCACTTTTTTTGGTGCTGCTCTTCTTATTTTCTTTTTTTAGCACCTTTCTACCTTTTTTCCTTTTTTTCTCTCCTTTTTTAAAGAACAACAAATGACAAGGTGACTCTTAGTACAGAACTCCCAAACTTTGTATGTTCCAAAACAGAACACAAATGACTGAATATGAAGATGACTCTAAAAGGGAAAATAAATATCTCGTTGTAAGCTTTCCAAAAAGTATTAAAACTTTCCAATCCGAGTTTGCATGGGGGATATATGATAGTTTTAGTAACACCTGCACAACCTGCCCAAATTAAAAAATAACAAACCGACTAAACAGACCAAAACACAGTGGTAAAAACATGACAAGAACTCGAAACTCGAAACGAACTAAACGCTAAGACCAGCAACTTCACACGACAATGCAACCAAAAACTCAAAAAGCTGATACTAAGCAGAACTAGTAATAGGCTCAAAGAGGCTTGGATCTCGGGTAATTTTTTTTGTGTGGCTTTTTTTTGGATTGTAGGAAAAAATGAAATAAAAAACTCACCGAGCAACGAAAGCTCTGATACCACTTGATGTGGGCGAGGGTGGCCCGATATTTCGGTGAGAGGAGCATAATATGAGGTAACTTCGATTGGAAGGAGATGATGTTGACGACCCGACTACAACCATACGAGATGTTCATGTTGCGCCTTAGCGATTGATACACCAACTCCAAGGGTTGTTGATCTTATCGGTGATCAACCTTGTTCCTGCAAGCAATCGAAGAACGAGCAAGAACAAGATAAAGGAGCAACTACAATTGCTGGATATGAAAGACGCACAAAGGGTAGTTGGGGTTATGAAACGTGAAACCGGTGATCTAACCGATCACGGGTTTACACGAACAAGTAGCATTGGCTAAACTTTTATCTAATCAAAACTCGAATTACAACTGAAGTCTCTAGGGTTATTTATAGCCCTAGGGATGTTCCCTAAGTTTGGAAAACTTATTACATATGGAAAGGACTAATTATTTCCAAAACAAATTGACTAAAAAATGGAAATTTCGTGCTTAATTGGTTCGGCCTGAAAAAGGAACACGCATTGATTTGGTGATTGCTATCTCCTCTGATGGAATCTGGAGGTATAGTTGGATCCGTTGTAAATAGGCCATCTCAAGCTTTCCAAAAAGTCCAAGATCATCCTAATTGGAGCTCCCATATAAAAGTTATGTGCGTTTGAAATTTGTGTTGTTCCTGTAGTCCGAGTGTGAATCTCACACGTGTAGAACTTTATCTCCACTTTTTATTGGCACAAAAATGACGTCTCAAAGTTGCATATTATATTTGAATTAACTTGACTTGGTCTCTGTTGGCGTAAAAGATTACGCTAACAGGTTTCTGTAGAAAAGAAACTAACAAACGAAGTGTTTGTGAAGCAAACTGTTCTAAGCCTCCGAAAGGATAATAACTTAGAATAGTTCGAAAGTGTGTATTGAATAACTTGTATTCGGTCCCCATTACAGGGTGAAATGGGGGGTATTTATAGGCCCAAACATTAAGGAAAAGACCTATTTACCCCTCTATTACAACCGACATTAAGGAAACTATTCGGTTTCCTTAATAGGGCTAAAATGGTAAAAGACTAATCTAATAAGAAAGAAGATAAGTCTTCCATCTTAGCTGGCAGAAAAGATCCTGAAGAGCTTTAGTTCGAAGACATACTTCGAACCAATGCTTGTCTTCGTGCTTCGAACGGGGTTCCGGGCATCTTCGAAGATGATCTTCGGAGAATCTTCGAACTGGTTGACTGTCTTTATGCATCTTCGGCAATAACCCCAAAGATGAGATATTTTCCCCCAACAGTAGCCCCTCGAATACGCTTCTCCGTTCGACCTGTAACGTTAGGAGAGCAGTATACGGAAAGAAAAGATAACCAATCATAGGGGTTATTAGTTTTTATTTTATCTCCGAAATGCATGAAGATATGAACTTCGAATTAGTCTTAAAATAGTTATTTTTCGAACTATCTTAGTACCGACTTCAGAAGTTCAAAAGTCTTTTTAGACTTAGAAGAAATAGCCGTTAGTTTCTGTTTCTAACGGAAACTGTAGCAGGCGTTAATTTCATAAAAGAAGTAACGGCAGGAATGCGAAAATACATGGATTAACGGTAAGAAAGTGTAGTCTAGGCTATAAATAAAGGGCCTAGAAGTTACCCGATTACCTTTTCACCGCATTCTAGCAATCAAAAACTTTTGAGCCCTTTGAGTTCTTGAGCCCTAGCCTTTGAGTTCTTGAGCCCTAGCCTCCATTTCTTCAGAGCAATCCAGCGATCGTGATGGTGAAGACCAAGGGATCTGCGCCTCCTTCGGCTTTGGCTCGGCAACAGGCGGCCGCAGCGGCAGCGGCGGCAGCATTGGCGGCGGCACCTCCGATGCAGGCGGCGACATCCATGACGGCAGGGGGGAGAAATCCCCAAATCGCCGATGACCAAGGTTTGTGCCCACCATCGACCAAATATTTGGATCAGTCTTTTGAGTTGGGGCCTTCTACCTGCAAGAGAGAGTCTTTGGCAATCACAGCAGGGGGAAAAATTAGTAATGGAGTTATGATTCGAAAGCCGGGCAAAGAATCGATTCCATCACCAAGACCCGGAGAGGTTGTAGTATTCGAAGCCTTTTTCGAAGCAGGCTTGGGCCTCCCTGCTGTGGACTTCCTGGCCGAAGTACTTAATCTGTTCCATGTAACCCTCCCTCAGCTATCTCCGAATGCTGTAGCTAGATTAGCTATCTTTGAATGGGCGCTGAGAGCCGAAGGTTGTGAGGGGAGGGCAGAAATCTTCGCTGCACTTCATAGAGCAACTTGCCAGCCGAAGACCTTCGTAGGCTCCGGAGGTGAAAAAGTGGTAGTATCCTTCGTCTCTATCAACTTTAGGCTTCGGGATGAATATGCTCTTCAGTTTCCCGCCAAGGCCATCAATGCTAGATGGTATACTGATTGGGTCCTGAGGTGGTTCTATGCCGAAGTTGGAGCGAGCAGTCCTCTCGTTGGGCCCCTCAAAGAAATTCAATTTCGGAAGGAAGCCTTAGTGCAGCCGGACGAAGGCCAACTCGAAGCTCGCCTTAACCTGCTTCAGAAAATTAGCCGAAGGTTAAGCATGCGAGAATTAGCCGAAGAATTCCTCGGACTGCAAATTCCTCCGCTAATGGCCAACTGGCCTATCATCTTCGAGGATGACTCGGAAGGCGGTCTTCGCAAGATCAATTTTACTTCGAGCCCTGCAGGTAACTTCGAAACCAACGTGCATTGAACATATTTACTTCGAAGAAAAACTAACTTGAATTATTTTTAGCTTCTTCAGCCCCTATTACCTCAGAGCAAATTGTAAGGGCTTCGGAGAAGATTCTGGGTGCCCCAACTCCGACGGAAAAAGAATGGCGAATTAAATTGGTCGGGAGTTAGGAACGGTTTAACAGAGTATGGGGAATGTTGGAGTTAACTCCGCCCCCTCTGATGGACTGGGTGCCTCTGGAGAAAGGACCCAAGAAAAGAATGGCTGAAGCCGGAGCTTCTAGCTCCGCAAGGACTCCGGTGAAGAAGGTGGCTCGGAAGCCAAAAAATCTCGCACTTTCGAATCCTGCGCCTTCAAGCTCAAGAACCTCAATCTCTGGTTCTAAAGAAGATGAAGGTATATTATTAGTGAGATTGATTGATGAAGATGCAGCTCAACGAAATATTCACATTGAAGATACTGCAGGTATCCTGGAGCCCCAAGCCAACATTGAAGAAGTAAGAGCTCCGGATACCCAAGAGGAGCAAATCGAAGCCCTTATGGGTGAAGATGAAGTCGAAGTTCCTGCAACTTCAGTTGTGGAGGAAAGGACTGCTCACGGAGATGCTCCGACAGCGGAAAATTTAACTGCGGATTCAGATGATGACTTTACCTTCGATCCTCCGAGCAGTCCAGTGCTTGATCTCCCGGAGAATGTCGAAGGTAAATTTCGCATAATTCTTTATCATTTTCTGCAAAATTTTACAATGTATAATATTTTTGTTTTCGTAGAGCCTCCTGCTGTAGAAGTGCATCACGAAGATACAATTCAAAGGCCTTCGACAACTTCGGAGCCACACCCGGAGGTTACTCAACAGGGGCCTGGAAGGGGTAAAAGACACATAGAGCCTCTCCCTACTCAAGGATCGACTTCGTCTGAGTCAACAGATGAAAGTGAATCAACTGAGGGGGGGCCATCTTCAGAAGTTCCAAGGACCTCAGGAGAACACTCTGGAGCTTCGCCAAGCAGGGAAGATCAAAAAGCTTCGGCTCTGCTCCCTCTTTTAACTCCTTTTTTGGAGCAAAGAAGAGGGCTTCGGACTTTGCTCAAACCTTTAGGTCGAGTGAGTCGAGAAGTCGGGGAGACAGAGCTAGTAGCAAAATTAAGCAAGGCGAAGAATTCGGAGCTTAATGTTGCTTTGGAACGAGCAGCTTATCAGGTACGGAGCACCTTCGAACCGATATCTTTAGTAAATTATAAATAAATAATTTCTTACTTCAGTTTTTTCTCTTCTTAGCAAGCGGTCTTGGCCCGCGCTGCAGCCTTATCGAACGAAAATGAAATTGCTCAGCTTCGGGAAGAAAATGAAGCTCTGAAACGCAACTTATCTTTCTCCGAAGCTAGAGTACTTCAAATGGACAATGTAATTTCAGCGGAGCGTAGGGCCAGACAGGGCTTGGAGGCTGTGAATAAGGAGCTCGAAGCAGAAAGAATCGTGCTTCGGGCCGAAATTGAAAAGGTAAGGTCGGAGCATGCTAATGCTGGGTCCGAACTTGTAAGACTCCAGGAGGAAGCTAGCCAACTCCTAAACCAGAAGAAAGATTTAATTACGGAGAACGCTAGGATTTCCGGAGTTTTGGCAGAAACGACTTCGAGCAAGGATGCGCTAATTGAAGAAAAGCTTAAGTCGGAGAAGGTGGCTACGGAGGTCATCGAACAGATGCTAAGTGTTCTGGAGTACTTCGGTACTATTGGATCACTTCCTTCGGATGACAATGTGACTCTGCTACGCCGGTTAAAGAGGATCCAAGGAGCAGCGAAGCAAATGAAGACGGCAGGCATGCGTTATGGAGAACTCTCCGGACAAGTGTCTGCCTTTGGATTACTTCGTTACTATGAGGATTTGGGCCGAATAATTACTCCGAGCACAGAGGGCTCCATTACCTTCGACAACGCGAGACTTTTGAATCCTTCCGAAGGCGTGACTGCCGCCTGGCGAGCCTTTCAAACTTCATAGAGAGCCGAAGGTCGTTCTGCGATCAAGGCTTGGATTGATGAAGGCCAACGCCAGAAGCAAGTTCGGAACCAAGCTTCGAGCAGTCAGCCTCCTCCGAACCCGCAGGTTTAGGATTTATTTAGGATTTTTTGATTATGTAAAGCTCATGCTTGTAAACATTTATCAATGAAAGTCTTGTTTGTCATATTTTTAGGCTTTGCCTCTTATGGAAGATATCGAAGTGTTAGAGCTTAACAGCGAACTTCGCTCATTGTGGAACACCTTCGAACTTCTAAAGAGTTATAAGCGTCCTCGATTTCTTATTCCTCGAGATGACTCCGGCGTAATTGCGCCTGAAGTAATCAAAGACGTATTGTCTTATATTAAAGAGGAAGATAAAGAGGTTGACGCAAACACCTCGTCTTCTGAAGACACTAATTGGTCTGAAAACGAAGGTGAAGCCCAAAATAAAAGATCTGAAGATCTTAGAAGCTG
Source organism: Zizania palustris (assembly GCA_019279435.1). Classification (NCBI taxonomy): domain Eukaryota; kingdom Viridiplantae; phylum Streptophyta; class Magnoliopsida; order Poales; family Poaceae; genus Zizania; species Zizania palustris. Next base: position 49,550,306 of record JAAALK010000079.1, read on the forward strand.
GGAAAGAAGCCCCGAGCGGCTTCGAACTTGGGCCGAGCTTCAACAAGAGCAGAAGGATTTTAGAGCTTCGAGGGGGAGGAAGAGAGTTAAACGTAAAGTTCTTAGAACTTCTGATGTTGGAACTAGTCGTTCCACCCCTAGCTCTCGGGACCGAAGAGGTCTCCGATTCCTTCTTGGTATAGATACCAATTTTTCATAGTGTAATCTGTAAACACATTTATTTCAATAATGAATGCCGATTTAAAATTGTCTCCATATTTACTAGCCCCTCTTTGGGTATAAGCAACTTCGAAATGTATTCAAAGATGGTTATGCGCAAAGAAAAAACTTCGGAGTACAATTTTTTGGGGGTTCGGAGCCCCTCTGTCATTTAAAGATCTTTTGAAATCTTATGAAATGTCTTCGACTTTTTGCAGTCAGAAGAATGGTAACTTAGTACCTTTGTTTTATGAAAGAAATCAATTGAGATAACTTTCAGGACACTTTAGTGTCTTAAAAAATTTGTCACTTTGGACTTATGTTAACAGACATTCGAAGCTCATGGCTCAAATGCTGTTTTGCTTTAGCCACCTTCGGCTTGTCTTTGCGATCTCTGACGAACCAATGGTTCGGAGTTTGCAATGGTCTCTTTGGACTCTTTTTACGGATGTCTACCAGCCAATGGCTTGGACTCCGTATAATTTAGCCACCTTCGGCTGTTTTTGCAGAAGTCTACCAGCCAATGGCTTGGACTTCGCAGAATTTGGCCACCTTCGGCTCTTTTTACGGAAGTCTGCAAGCTGCAGCTTGGACTCCGTAGATTTTGGCCACCTTCGGCTCTTTTTACGGAAGTCTACCAGCCAATGGCTTGGACTCCGTAGAATGTGGTTTTGGGCTCTTTTACGGATGCCTACAAGCCGTTGGCCTGGGCTCCGGATTATGTCAGCCACCACGTCGGAGGCTTCGAACTTTATGGGTTCGAAGTCCGAAAATACAACCCAGCTTAATGACACTTCCCTCTCGGTCGACCCCGCGGTTTTAGTGCGTCCACTCGGAAGCTGGAAGTCTATGAGGGGAAGGCAACTATCAGGGTCATATGCTTTATTAATTTAGAGGTGATTACAAGCGAATTACAAGGAGCCCTTATGCGAAGTATCGCTTTAGATGCTCCGCATGCCAAGTATGTGCTAACTCTTCACCTTCTAAATTAGCTAATTTAAATGAACCAGGGCGCCCTGAGCGGACAATTAGATATGGACCTTCCCATTTATTGCCTAACTTCCCTGGTGCTATAATGCTTCGTAGAACAAGATGACCCGGCCTTAACTCACTGAGCTTAACCTTCGGGTCATACCAAGTCTTCGTCTGCTGATGATACTTTGATAAATTAGCTACAGCCCGAAGTCTTGTTTCTTCTGACAAATCTAACGAAGCTTGTCTTTCTTCTTCAATGTCCGGTTCGGTGCTGCGAAATGATCCCCCTTTGAGCTCCGTTGGAGTCATAGCTTCATCTCCGAATAGTAGTCTGAACGGAGTAAAACCTGTGGACCTTGTTTGCGTAGTCCGAATGGACCACAGAATCTTCGGAAGCTCTTCGGTCCATAGTCCCTTTGATAATCCTACTATTCTTCGATTTAGCCCTGATAAAATATTTCCATTGGCTCGCTCTACGGCTCCATTCGACTGAGGATGTCTCACTGCAGCAAAACATAGTTGAATGCCTAGGTCTTCGCAAAACTTCCTGAAGGGTTCTGCGTCAAACTGTGTTCCATTATCAACTGTGAGATATCTAGGCACTCCAAACCGGCAAATAATGTTCTTCCAGAAGAATTTCTGTACATTGCTCGAAGTGATAGCTGTTAAGGGCTCTGCTTCCACCCACTTAGAAAAATATTCAATAGCTACCACTGCGAACTTCAGATTTCCCTTTGCTAACGGAAAGGGACCAATTAGATCCATACCCCATCTGGCCATAGGCCATACCGGAGCAATGACTTGAAGAGCTGTTGGTGGGCGATGACTCCGTCGACCCATCCACTGGCATCCTTGACAAGTGCGGACCAAGCTCTCCGCATCAGCTGTTATTGTGGGCCAATAAAGCCCCTGGCGAAGTGTTTTTCCTGCCAGAGCTCTAGGGGCTAAATGGCTTCCACAAAGGCCTTCGTGAATTTCTCGAAGAATTTCTTGGCCTTCGGCTTGAGATATACATCGGAGTAGAGGGGAACATACTCCGGCCTTGTATAATATACCGTTGATTAACTGATAGTTTCTTGCTCTGAGCTTTAATCTTGACAACTGGGGCTCTTCGGGCAAATTTGTTCCTCCTTGCAAGAGTTCTATGATCGAATCTTTCCAATCTGCACTAGGAATGCAAAGAATCTCCGCAGAGGCAATTTGTGGCACCGAAGGTATATTGAGCTCCTCATAGAAAGCTTCTTCAGGCACATCCACAGCTCCGGCTGCAGCCTTCGCTAAAATGTCCGCTTGCACGTTTTCAGCTCTTGGTATACTCCGAATGGAAATACCCTTGAAGTGTGCTTCGATTTTGCGGATTTCTTCTAAGTACTTTGCAAGCTGTGGATGCCGAACTTGAAAACTTTTGTCTACGTGCCCTGCTACTATCTGAGAATCTGTTTTTATAATTATTCTTGTAGCCCCTAGAGCACGTGCTTTCCGGAGTCCCAATAAAATTCCTTCGTACTCCGCTATATTATTGGTAGACTTAAAGTTGAGTCTTGCGGAATACATTGCTCTTTGCCCCTGACGGTGAAATTAATACTGCCCCAATGCCTGCTCCGGATGCTTGGAAAGCCCCATCGGAGTAAACAGTCCAAACTCCGTCACTTGATTTCTCCGGAGTCAAATTCGCAGGTGGAGTCCACTCTTCTACGAAGTCTGCTAGGACTTGGGATTTGATAGCTGTCCTTGCCAAGAAAGATATGCCGAAGGGTGCTAGCTCGACTGCCCACTTTCCAATCCTTCCAGTGGAATCTTTGCTTCGGAGCATATCTCCTAAGGGATACGAAGTTGGTACAATTACATTGTGAGCCAAAAAATAATGGCTTAGCTTCCTCGAAGCCATTATCAGAGCATAAACGAACTTCTCAAGTTCGGAGTATCTTGTCTTCGCTCCTGACAATGCTTCGGATACGAAATAGACAGGATTTTGGACCAACTTCCCATTGAAATCCACTTCTCTGACAAGGACTTGCGCTGACAGCTGAACCTGTAGCTGCAAGATACAGGAGTAGGGTTTCGTCCGCAATAGGCACCGTGAGTGTAGCAAGATTGCTGAGATAATCTTTAATATCTTTGAAGCTTTTCTGACACTCCGGTGTCCATGCAAAATCTTCGGACCCTTTCAAAGCTTTAAATATTGGCAAGCTCCTCTCCGCAGACCTTGATAAAAACCTGCTAAGTGCGGCCAGACGTCCAGTCAGCTTTTGCACTTGCTTTAAATTCTCCGGAGGGGCCATCTTCTGCAGCGCAGTTATTTGAGTAGGGCTAGCTTCAATTCCCCTGCTTGAAACTAAGTACCCTAACAACTTTCCAGCCTTAGCTCCGAATATACATTTTTCGGGGTTAAGACGGATCCCACATGCCCGAAGGCTATTGAATGTTTCTGCTAAGTCTAGGCTATGCTGGTGCTTTAAAGCACTCTTTATTACAATATCATCCATATAGGCCTCCACATTGCGACCTAATTGATGACCTAGAGCCTTAGCAACTAATCTTGAAAAAGTAGCCCCGGCATTTCTTAGGCCGAAGGGCATTCTTACATAGCAGAAGACTCCCGAAGGAGTTACAAAGCTTGTCTTGATTTCATCTTCGCGCTTCAACCATATTTGATGATAACCAGAATACGCGTCAAGGAAGCTTAGTAACTCCGAACCTGCAGTGGAGTCAACTAGTTGATCAATTCGGGGCATGGGGTAGGGGTCACGTGGGCATGCTTTATTCAGGGATGTGAAATCAATGCACATGCGCCACTTCCCGGAAGACTTCTTCCTGACGAAGACTGGGTTGGCTAACCATTATGTGTGAGCCACTTCTCTGATAATCCCAGCCTTCAACAGTTTTTTAACTTCGTCCTTAGCTAGAGCAGCTCTCTCTGCGGACATCTTCCGGAGTCCTTGTCGAACAGGCCGGGCCTTCGGGTTTACAAGTAAACTGTGCTCAATGATATCCCGATCGACTCCGGTGATATCTTCGTCAGACCAAGCGAAGGCATCCAAATTTTCTTCCACTACCTTTTCCAAGGAGGTTGCAACTTCAGGAGGTAAATTTTTACCAAATTGAAAAGTGTATTCTTTACCATCTTTAACAATGATCTTCGTTGCAATCTCTCCTTCGGGACTTGGTCTCGGAAAAGACTTCTTCGAAGCTTCGGAGGAGGCTGAAAAAATTTCTTCATTATCCTGCACACTATTTACTTGCCTCGGATCAAGAGGAGGACTGTGACCGTATTCTGCCCTCCGAGCCATGGCTTGATCTCCGAAAATTGTTAGGACTCCTGCTTGAGTGGGCATCTTCATGCACAAGTAGTTGTGATGCGCCACAGCTCCGAACTGATTCAACATGCCCCGTCCGAAGATGACATTATAAGCATATGGGGCATCTACCACATCAAAGATAACTTCTTCAGTTCGAGCTAATAAACCTTCTCCGAAGGTTACTTCCAAGCCTATCTGGCCAAGTGCATCAAGCGGAGGTCCTGCGAAGCCTTGCAGAGGACGAGCCGCTGGGAGGAGATGCTTCCTGGAAATGCATAACTGATCGAAGGCTTGCACAAAAATGATATATGCCGAACTACCTCCGTCAATTAGCACCCTTCGGACTTCAGTCCCTGCAATATCAGCAGTGATAACCAATGGATCTGCATGCGGGAACTTAATACCAGCTGCATCCTCCGCAGAGAAAGATATCGGAACATGAGACCACTCCGGCATTGCAGCTGCAGATGACGAAGTCCCAATATGACCTACTTCCCGAACGTACTCTCTTCGCTGTCTCTTGGACATGCTTCCGAGGGTACCTCCTCCGGAGATAGGGAGAACTACTCTCTTTCCTCTATCTTGCCCTTCTTCTTGCTTCGGAGGTGGCATAACATTGGCCACCGGAGGGTGCCTTGCAGCATCAAAATTTTCTATCCGCGCCACAGCCTGGACCGGGTCTGGGCGCGCTGCTGTTGGACTTCGGTCGGTACTGCCTCGACCCGAAGTTCTTTCCAAGTATTCTCCCCTTAGGGTAAGGATAGCCTTGCAAGTGTCAGTTGCATGGCTTCGATTTTCTCCATGAATACAGCAAAAAAGGGTCTGGCCCTTGCCAGCCGTTTTCCCTGGCGGCCTCCAGCCGCTGGACTTGTTCCCCGCAGACTGTGGAGCTCTTGGTGCAAACTTTTGTGGGGGTGCAATATTCAAGACTTCAGAGCGAGGGTGCTTTTGCCCTCTTCTTCGATCATGTTGCACTTCGAAGACTGGTTCCTGCGGCTGTGCCGAAGTCTTCACCTCTGCTTTAACTTCTTGCAATACTGTCGAAGTAGCAGTAGTCCTCCGAAGCCAACCCTCTTCTGACCTCGCATACTCCTCGAAATATGACATCAGCTGTGACACTGAGGAGATGCTCTTCCGATGCAGTTTATCCAGAAGGCTTTGATGACTGACGCCTTCCCGAGCCGCATCAACCACTGAGGATGTGGACAGCCCCCGAATTTGCGACTTCGTATGAGCGAAGCGCTTGAAGTACTGCCTCAATGTTTCTCCGGGGAGCTGTTTCACTTGGAAAAGGCTTCCTGTTGACATAGGAGGCACGAAGGTGCCCTGAAAGTTACTTATAAACTTCCTCTTCAATTGTGACCACGAATTGATTGATCCTGGCTTTAAAGACCAGAACCATCTCAACGCCACTCCTTGAAGAGCTAACGGGAAGCACTTCACCATAGTGTCTCTGACTCCGCCGCTAGCCTCAATTGCTAGGGCATAAGAACGCGCGAACTCTCCGGGATCTTCATCTCCGGCATACTTGCAGAGCTTCGAAGTTTTAAACTTTGGATCAAAGCGAACCTTCTGCAGCTCAGGATGCAACGGAGATTCATTGTCGTAAGAGGCGTTCTCCGGGGCTTCGGGATAATCAAGATCGTCGTCTTCGGGCACTTCTGAGATAGTTGGGATGGCTTGAGAGCGAAGCCTGTCCGCAGCTTCTTGTCGCCATCTCGCTACCTCAGCTTGAAGGTTGGCCATTTGAGTGGCCATGTCTCCAAGGCTATCTTCATCTCCTCCGGAAGGACCTTCCGGGTCTTGAGAACTGGTAGGATCAGTTCGAATCGGAATGGAGGGTGGAGGAGGGACTCCGGGCGATCGGAGTATAGAAGGGGTTGGCGGAGAGGTTTCGTATCCTCGAGGGATAGAAGCCCCTTTCCGGAGTTTGAGGTGGAGGGAGAGTCGAAGACCCTCCGACTTCAACTGTGTCGAAGGGTATCTCTCCGGAGATCCGAGAGGACCTCCGAGTGGGATTGCGAGGTGCGCTCCACTTAGGAGGCATGATGTAAGAAGTTGGTAGAGAACGAAGTTTTTTGGACTAGGTTCCCCACGGTCGGCGCCAACTGTTGGCGTAAAAGATTACGCTAACAGGTTTCTGTAGAAAAGAAACTAACAAACGAAGTGTTTGTGAAGCAAACTGTTCTAAGCCTCCGAAAGGATAATAACTTAGAATAGTTCGAAAGTGTGTATTGAATAACTTGTATTCGGTCCCCATTACAGGGTGAAATGGGGGGTATTTATAGGCCCAAACATTAAGGAAAAGACCTATTTACCCCTCTATTACAACCGACATTAAGGAAACTATTCGGTTTCCTTAATAGGGCTAAAATGGTAAAAGACTAATCTAATAAGAAAGAAGATAAGTCTTCCATCTTAGCTGGCAGAAAAGATCCTGAAGAGCTTTAGTTCGAAGACATACTTCGAACCAATGCTTGTCTTCGTGCTTCGAACGGGGTTCCGGGCATCTTCGAAGATGATCTTCGGAGAATCTTCGAACTGGTTGACTGTCTTTATGCATCTTCGGCAATAACCCCGAAGATGAGATATTTCCCCCCAACAGTCTCCAATCAACTTCCATGATGTTCCATGCTCTTGATGTGCTCTTAACGTGTCGCTTGATCCATAAAAGAATCTCTGTAATTGACAACAAAGCCAACTCATGGTGTAGCATCCTTAGCTCAAATATATAAAATGTAAATCTAATATAGAATGAATGAACCTTGGGTTGTTTATTGTAAAGTATAAGCATGGTTATATCTGAGCTAGTGATGTACTCATCACTTGACCCTTCACTACAAACCCATCAGGCTGATCCATGTAGATCTCCTCATCCAACTCTCCATTTAGGAAAGTTGTCTTTACATCCATTTGATGGATGATAAGACCATATGAGGCTGCCAGGAAAGCAATGCTTTGATTGTGGTCAGTCTTGTGACGGGTGAATGAGTATCGAAAAAGTCTTCTCCTTCCTTTTGTGTATAACTTTTGGCCACAAGCCGAGCTTTGTACTTCTCAACAGTACCATCAGGCCTAAGCTTCTTCTTGAACACCCACTTGCAACCCATGGTTTTGCAACCATATGATCGATTAGTCAATTCCCACGTACTATTGGATAGAATCGAGTCCATCTCATTATGGATAGCTTCTTTCTAATCATCTGTATCAGGAGATGCAAATGCCTCGGTAATGGTAGTAGGAGTGTCTTCCATAAGGTACACAATGAAATTGTCACCAAAAGATTTTGCAACCCTTTGTCTCTTACTCCTTCTAGGAGCTTCACTGTCATCCTCCTCAAGGATTTCCTTGAACTGATTATGTTGTTCAAAAGACTTGAAATTAATCAATGTAACAGGTTCAAGAATTATCTCAGTGGAATATCTAGCAATGTTATGCATATCTTTCAAAGGAAACACATTCTTAAACAATATTGCATCACGTGATTCTAAAACAGTATCAACATGAATATCAAGCTCCTCAGATTTTACTACCAAAAATCTATACGTCGTACTCCTCTGAGTATAACCTAGAAAGACACAATCCACTGTCTTAGGTCCCAACTTACATTTCTTCATAATTGGAACATTGACTTTCACCAAACATCCTCATGTACGCAAGTAAAACAATGATGGTTTTCTCTTAATCCCTATCTCATAAGGAGTTTGATCTTTATTCTTATTAGGAACTCTATTTAGGACATGACCAGCAGTCAACAGAGCCTCCCCCACCATGCCTTTGATAAACTAGCAGTATCTAACATGGCATTAACCAAGTCAATTAGTGTGCGGTTTTTCCTCTCAACAATTCCATTCGACTCAGGCAAACAGTGAGACGTCTTCTTATGAATAATACCATGTTCTTCACAGAATTCATCAAATATTTTTGGAAAATATTCACCACTCCGATCAGACCTTAGACATTTGATCTTTCTCTCTAGTTGATTTTCAACTTTAGCTTTATAGATTTTAAAGTGGTCTAATGCCTCCTTCTTAATTCGCAACGGATATACACAACAAAATCTAGATACATCATCAATAAAAGTCACGGAGTATTTCTTTTCACCCTTTGTCAACACACCATTCATCTCGTAGAGATCAAAATGTATGAGTTCTAGAGGTGCCGAGTTTCTCTCCTGAGCCGCCTTGTGAGGCTTCCGAGATTGCTTTGATTGCACACAACTATGACACTTAGAACCTTTGCCAATGGTGAAATTTGGAATTAAACGCATGCTGGACAAACGATACATCAAGCCAAAATTAACGTGACATAAACGTGAATGCCAACTACTCGCATCATTATTAATGTTGCCACAAATATGGTTCGTTGACTTATTGCTAAAATCAAAAAGGGAAAACGGAATAGACCTCCGCAATCATATCCTTTACCAATGATTTGTCCATGTTTTGACAAGACTAATTTATTGGACTCTAAGACTACATTAAAACCGTCCTTCAATAAAACAAAACCACTTACAAGATTCTTGTTGATAGTAGAGACATGTTGCACGTTCCTCAGTTGCATGATCTTTCCAGAAGTAAACTTTAGATCTACCGTGCCAACACCATGAACAGAAGTAGTGACACATTCCCCATTAGGACGAAAGAATACCGAACGGTCTGATAGGAAGAAAACATAGAGATGTCACCACTCACATGAACATTGGCACCCATATCAAACCACCAACTAGTAGTCTGAAATACTGAAAGCACAATAAATAGATTATTGTACCCCTTATCAGTATTGACAATGGTCACCATGTTGATATTTTTAGCCTTTTGCCCTTTCCGGTCTGCACGGTCTAGACAGTCCTTTGAGAAATGTCTCAGTTCATTGCGAGTGAAGCGATTCAACTCGACTATATTTTTTTCTTCTTCTTAAAGGTAGTGGTTCTCATAATCGTATTGGACTTATATTTCCCTTTACTCTTGTTATGTGGGGATTTCTGCACCAAGTTGGCGCTAGACTGACCCTCGCCTCCTTTCTTAGAAGCGTACTTTTCCCGAGCTTTCTCTTCGACATCAAGAGATGCTCTCAAGTTTTCAACTGATATCTCCTGTCTCTGATGTTTTAGAGTAGTGGCGAAGTTCCTCCATGAAGAAAGTAACTTTGTAATAATGCACCCAACCACAAACTTGTCGGGTAGAGGACACTTAACAAAGTCAAGTTCCTTGACAATGCACACAACCCCATGAGCTTGTTATACCACAGAACGATTGTTCACCATCCTATAGTCGTGAAAACTCTCCATGAGATATAGTTCACTGCCTGCATCTGATGCACCATATTTTGTAATCAGAGCATCCCACAATTCTTTCACATTTGTCGCAGTGAGGTAAACATCACATAAACGGTCAGAGAGCACGCCTAGAATGCATCCCACAAAGAGATTATTGGTCTCTACGATCTTCTGCTCATCAGAAGAGAGTTCACCTTCAGGTGTGCCAAGTCTCGCTTCCCATACATTCATAGCAATAAACTAAAGACGAACTTTTGCTTGCCATCTCTTAAAATGCACACCAGAGAATTTCTCTGGCCTAAGTGCATCCACAAATCCAATCATTGAATTAATCACAGGTTGCCTATAATAAGGTTTTTGGATTGTTGGAGAATTAGGCAATTTTATGACTAATTTCTGCACAATACAATTCATGGCATCCACTAAAATTAGCACGTTCACAATAATCATATTTTCGCAAAGCATGATTAATAACCATACAGAAAAGTAAACCACGTACTATACGGTTGACAAAGACGAATCTCCAGTCGATGTAGAAGTACTTCTTATGATGGATTCGGATCGCAGCACCCGACGGCGACCGACAATAGATGTAGACAATAGACACATCGTAATGACGAACTTGAGTAGTCGCGCCGAGCGCTTCCCAAAAACCTTATTCGCTTTTTTCCAATGCAAGATCGCAAGGACGATAGATGTCAGAGACATGCTCTCCCATTTCCGGTGCACACCGGCGGACGAGATAGAGTAGACTACGACGACAGCACAACTGAGAGAGAAGACAACTAAAACCCTAATGTGGTTCTGTTATCTATCACACACTATTTCGGCCAGATCTACGAATATTTATATGGGAGCAACCAGATCTCGTGTCACGATCTCAATCAAGTCAATTTCCATATAACCATATCTTGTAAATCGATTTCCATATAACCATGTCCCGTAAACTTCACCATGATCCCATAGAATTGCAACAAGAAAATGAAAGATCGCGTCCCCTTAAGGTAGGGAGTCAGATTTAGGAATCACGTGGTCCGACTCGACGGTCTAACCCCGATTCCCGAGTCGTTGACTCAGAATTCGGCACTCACAATGCCGACTGCCGAGTCCGACTTCTGACCATTCGATATTCCTTTTCTTATTTCATGCCTTTGAGATTTATTTAGGAATTTCTAAAATATTCATAAAATATTCATATAAGTCTATCCTAAAATTCCAGCGTATCACCGATCTAATTATTTTTAACTAATTATTTAAACCTGAGTGTAAGGCTCAAGCTCGAGCCACTCTCACCACTGCTTGAGCGCTTGCATCTATTTTAGTTAACACCAGTAAGTAAAATGCTTACGTGAAAACACATGCTACAATCGTATGCCTACTTGGATTGGAGAAAATTAGAAATATTTATGAAAAAAAGTGAACCAGTTCTTATGAATTCGTGGCACAGGATACTACTATTCTACCACCATACCATTTGCTTTCACTTTCTTTGATCTTCCCTTAGATTTTCACCACTTTTCCCATTCTAAAGTCAGCAATATTCCTTTCCAACTTGTATAGCTCGGTGGATAAAAAATAACAAGAAAATACATCCCTCTCATGAGCCCGGCTTTGAAGGAATTCTACGAGGACGTAAGGAGTAAAATAAGTATATTGACTTTAAGAAAAATACATTTACATGGGCTTTGAAGGAAGGAATGGTCGGATCATTTCCTTCTTTTCTCGTTGAACCTCTGGAAGAAGGACTTGGAGGCCTCATACGTTGACCAGCAGATAGCAGCTGCAGGTGAGTGGAACAGCATTCTTGGCTTCCATCCTCTCATGAGCCCGGCATATCCATCACGCTTTACGATTGTTCTGAATACATCGCCTATGGAGCTACTTGAGAAGCGCTCACAGCCGCACACACCCTGAGCACCAACAAAAAACGGGAGTTACTATCTCGAGAGTGAAAACATGGTGATCACATTCAAACAGGAAAAACAAAAACTGAAGAAAGTACCCACGGCTGAAGCTGACAAGTTAAGAGAATGGTAAAAAGAAGTAAAAGGAGGCACATCTTCCATGACAAGAAGGCAAGTGTGAAATGTGAACTAAACCAAAACTAAGATGGGTACAAGGGCACCATTTGATTGGCTACAGAAAATAACAAGGCCAACAACTAGTATAACTGCAGCGTATGAGAGCTGCAAGCCATGTGCTACTGTACAATCTAACCTACAGATTATGACAAGGCCAATTGCTTTCTTTGTTCTTGGGAAGTTCAAGGTCGATGTGACTTGAAAGATTCTTTCTTGTGCACTCATTTGTCCCCCACTATGGCCATGGGCTAGTGGAATCAATGTAGACCACGGATGGTCGCATTTGATACAAAAGGGAAGACAGGTTGGGGAACATACATACGTCTCAGCTCCTCCTCCTAAAGACTCACAGTGAAACGGAACCAACATATACTAATAAAGTAATACTGTTTTTTTCGTTTTAACAGATATGTATGGCATACCTAAGCGGTTAAGCCAATTGGTTAATCCAGTCAAGTAAGAAGATACTACATATGTTGTCGTCAACTTCATAGGTCCATAAAAAAACGACGACAAAAATCAAGTTGCAACATATGATCAGTAAGTGTACAGTTCCAATTTCAACAAAGTGAACAAACACCGCAGATCAGCTATAGGATATCACTATATTGTTTCCACCAGAACACAATGGCAAGCAGCTATGCCACTTAAGGTTAGCAAACTTATTTTCATTTTCCCCAGCAAAAAAAATCCAAAGGTACTGCAAGAACAACCACCTTAGGTGAAAAGGTATCAATTTTAGAAGAGGTCAACTTTAGCAATTGCTATGTCTTGCCGCGCAGCTTTGGATGAGCTTAGGGTTCCCAATGATCTAACTGAGCTCAAATGGTGCCTAATAACCAAAATTGCTCCACTCTATAAATAACCCTTCCACACTAATGCTATAGAGTACCCTAAGAATAATAATCGTCACTTCCTTCACTGTACAATTTGACTCCAATAATCTTGGAGAT
>JAAALK010000079.1:49563189-49651351 GCA_019279435.1 Zizania palustris
AGGGATGTGTCAGAGGTGGAGGCGACGAAGCCGAGCTGTTGAAGGAAGGTCGCGAACCGCTGATACCAAGCTCTTGGGGCCTGCTTCAGTCCGTACAGGGACTTTTGCAGGAGACAGACGTGATCTGCAGCGGCGGGGTCAACGAAACCCGGTGGCTGCTGGTAGTAGACTGTCTCGTTGAGGTGGCCGTGAAGAAAGGCATTCTTCACGTCCAGCTGATGGATCGGCCAGGCACGGGAGACGGCAATGCTGAGAACGGTCCGAATGGTGGCCTGTTTGACCACCGGACTAAAGGTCTCGTCGTAGTCAATGCCTTCTCGTTGAGAAAATCCGCGGACCACCCAGCGGGCCTTGTGACGAGCGAGGGACCCATCGGCATGGAATTTGTGCCGGAAAATCCACTTGCATGTCACAACATTCGCGCCAGGAGGGCACGGAACAAGACGCCAGGTGTTGTTGTCGACGAGGGCCTGGTACTCATCCATCATCGCAGCCCGCCAGTTGGCATCGGCCAGAGCGCTGCGGTAGTTCGCCGGTAGAGGCGATGGTGAGGGCGAGGAGGTGGCGGCGAGCCCCTCGTAGCTCACACGTGGGAGGGCGCCAGTCCTGGTGCGCATGAGCGGCGGAGATGGAGCTGCAGCTGTGGACGCAGCCTAGGGCGTCGGTGCGGCAGGCACAGCTGGTGGCGCAGGCACCGGCTGTGGTCGTCGACTGTAGGTCCGTGGAAACGGAACCACAGGAAGACCAGGCGGGGGTACGTGACCACACCCGCCCGGTGGTGGAGAAGCCGAACTGGGGCTGGGGGGCACATGGTTGCGTCCCCCAGGCAGGAGAAAAGTCGGGTCCGGCTCATCATCAGGGGGCGGCTGGACAGCGTCCAAGGTGGACGGGGCAACCGTGGTTGTCGAGGAGGAACCTCCACCTGTAGGAACAATAGAGCAAGGCACCGAAACCGAATCGTTGTCCAGAAGAAAATCCAGGGAGCGAGGGAATGGGATGACACCGGTGGTGGAAAAGGGAAAAACAGTCTCATCGAACACAACATGACGAGAAATAATGATGCTTTGAGTTGTCAGGTTGAGACACCTATAGCCCTTATGAGAGGAAGGATACCCAAGGAAAATGCAAGCCGCAGAGCGAGGTGCAAGCTTATGTGGGGAAGTGGCCTGTAGGTTTGGATAGCAGAGGCACCCAAAGACGCGAAGGTGGCTGTAGGTGGGTGGCTGTCCATGGAGGCGAGTGAAAGGAACCTCATGGGATATGGAGGAGGAAGGGCACCTGTTGAGTAAGTAGTTGGCGGCAGCAAGAGCCTCAGCCCAGTATGTGGGTGGCATTGAAGCGTGGAGCAGCATGGTGCGAATTGAGTTGTTGAGTGTGCGAATGGTGCGTTCTGCCTTGCCATTTTGAGGGGAAGTGTATGGGCAGGAGAGACGAAGAAGTGTTCCCCGAGCAGCGAGGAAGGTGGTGTTGGCTGTGTTGACAAATTCTCTGCCATTGTCGGTTTGGAAGCATTTTACAGGGAGGTTAAATTGGGTTTGTGCAAGGGCTGTGAGCTGAACTAAGTGTTGGTGGACCTCGGATTTGCGGTGGAGAGGAAAAACCCAACAATAGTGACTGTAATCATCCAGACAGACTAAATAGTATGAAAAACCAGAAATACTAGGGATGGGAGAGGTCCAAACATCACAGTGAATTAGTTCAAACGGTGCATAAGTACAAGACTGGGAGGTACTGAAGGGTAGACGCGTGTGCTTGCCTAACTGACATGAATGGCAGAGGGAGCGGTCTACTTTATTGTAGGAAACAACATGAAGTTTATTTAGATGTTCTAAAGCAGCAGGTGCTGGATGGCCGAGACGCTGGTGCCACAGGGTCGACGAAACAGCCAGGAGAGCATGTGAGGAGGTGCCAGCGGTCGGAGGGATAGCAGGTATGGTGTAGAGATCGCCGGTACTATTGCAGCGATGAATCACTCGTCCCGTCTGGGTATCCTTAACAGAAAAACCAAGAGCATCAAATTCAAGAGAACAACGATTTTCACGGGTGAATTGACGAACGGATAAAAGATTATGAATGAGAGAAGGGGCGACAAGAATGTTATTAAGGGAGAAGTTTGCTGAGGTGGTGGGTAGGATGGAGTGACCTCTGGACGTGACCGGAATACTAGTGCCATTGCCTACTGTTATAGATGAGGTGGAGGGGGGAAGGCGCTGGAGGAGCATACCATCAGAGGTCGCCATGTGAGTTGAAGCGCCGGAGTCAACAACCCATGAGGGGCTGCCCTAGACAGCTAGGTGCTGCAAGGCAGCAATTAGGCCAGCCGAGTCCCATGTCGGTCCACCAGGCTGGACAGGGGCGAACGCTGTGTGCGCCTGAGGAGGGGCACCGAGCAGCCCCTGTTGGCGTGGGGGCTGCCATGGGTGGCTGCCAGGGGCACCGGAACTGCCCTGGTCGCGCTCCCAGGGAGGTATGACGCGCTCGCCGGGGTTGACACGTGCGCCAGTCCAAGGATCAAAACCCCAGGGCTGACGCTTGCTGTCGCGCCGGGTGTTGTTGCGCCTGTTGTCGCGTCGGCCACCGTTGCCGTGCTGCTGCTGGCGCGGCTGCTGCTGGACTGCGGTCGGCAAGGCACCACCAGGGGCGCCGTTGAAGGTGGCGAGAAGGGCCGAAGCGGCGCGGACCTTGTCCTCGTTCTTGAGACGCAGCTCCTTGAGGAGGAGCTGATTCCTGGCAACAGCAAAGGTGAGAGGTTCCTGGGCGGCGATGTTGTCGGCGACAGATTGGTACTTCTCATTGAGGCCGCGGAGTAGGTTGAGGACGAGGTCGGGCTCGGTGATGGTTTGGTCGACGTCGCGAAGACTGTCGGCAGCCTCCTTCATGCGCACACAGTACTCGTCGATGGAGGAGTCGCCCTGGGTCATCGAGTGGAACTCGTGACTTAGGAAGACGGCGCGGGGTGCCTTGTTGGCTTGGTACAGGGCGGCGATTGCCGTCCAGAGCTGGCCGGCGGTCTGTTGGGCACCGGTCATAGCGAGGTTGAGGACGGAGTCGGAGACGGTGCCGAAGATCCAACTGCGGATGCAAAAGTCAGCCTGCACCCATGCGTCATTGGTGGGCGTAGGGGAGACGATGGCAAGGTGCTGGAGCAGCCCGAATTTGCCACACATGGCGTGGAAGGTTGTCGACCACTTGGTGTAGTTAGAGGGTCGCAGCTCGAGGGTCATGGGAATGTGGGTCTTCACGTTTACGCGAGCATATGGGCAAACGACTGGGTTGATGGCGTCAGCCATGGCGGAGGTGGTGGAGGACTCTGAGGACATGCTGGCGCGGCTGTTGGGCGGCGCAGCTAGGTTGGGGAAGGAGAGGGAGGGCCAAGATCAGATTGCTCTGATACCATGTAGAAAGGTGAGGTTGAGGCAATTGGCCATGCTCTCAATGGAGAGGGGGCCTGTATTTATAGGGCAGCTGCTGCTGCTATATATGGCAGTAATTACATGGATAGGAAATAAATCACAATCTCTAAACATGGCAGGTTTGATCCTAATTGACTGCCCTGCCCAAATATGCAAGATCACAATCTCTAAACATGGCAGGTCTGATCCTAATTGACTGCCCTGCCTAAAAATGCAAGATACAATCTCCTATTGCCTAATAATATCAACCAAATGAAATAACTTGAGTGATTGAAATTTTCAAAAGTAACTCCTATGATTAAAAGCCGCACCTAGAAAATGTCATGAAAGTTCCCAATAGTCCTTCCAATAAAAGTACTATGGAAGTAGCAGGATGGGTCTTCTAAAAAATGTCAAAGAAAATTAAGTTCAAGAAATGCAATACTAACTTACCTCAACAGAATGAATTCCAAGGAAATGATATCTATAAATTGCACCAATCAAAATGTATCCTCCAATAAGGCACAGAATTCTGCAAAAAAAGGTTTAAACCTTAGTCAAGTCAGAACTCAAAAACTAGACTTATCAGTGTACTGTCAAGTAATTTGATAAATACAACTGAAAATACATACATTACAAATGAAATGGATAACCAGCCCCAGCCTTTTCCAGAAGCAGACATGGATTGTGCACAACCAGAAGGATGTCTAAGTGATGTAGCCTGTGAGAAATAATTGTATAAACATTTTAGAATAAAATCCATAACAGATTACACCAAAAAGTTTGTGTACGTACATAGTCACAACTTCCTGATAATACAAATTTATCCGATACCTACAGAAGAAAGGAAAAATAAAGGCAGCACGACAAAATAAGTACGCAGTAGTGACCATAAATAGGAAATATGGACCTAAAGAAACGAGTACACAAAATAAGAATCTAGTTACCTGGGCTACCTTTGAATCGCAAAAGATGTAAACAGAAATAGAGCACTTTGATGAGGACATCTTAACAATAACACCCTTTTGAGGATTAATCTCGTCTGATTTTCCAAGCAAAACAATGTCCATGTAATTTTTGTATAAAAAGAATATTTGTGAAAGGTGTATAAATAATGGACCTCACCAATTAGAGATATATCAGAATTAGATACGCTTCCAATAGTTGTGCACACATCATACCCTTTAAAAACAGTAAAATAGTGAACACCAATATTGGCCACCAAAACAAAAACAACAATTGCAACTTAAGTTTGAAACATAAAATTTAGTGTCATTAGAAAATTTGCAGTGGTATTATTCCTGATGCAGGACAAAAGGGTTAGGAAAACAATTGTTGAATGAGGAGAAAAAAGCTACCCCCATGGTTATTTGAAACAAGTGCACTGCACTGGGTGCCACACCTTAACGGACCACCACAGTCCTAGTTCAGCAAGAGAAATAGTTAGAGCATAACATAAATACATAATAAAGCAATCGATTCATATATGGACATAAAACTGAAATGAAGGTAAGTAGGTAACTGAACCTAAATACTACCTCTATCCCAAAATACAGGATGTATACATTTTTGACATGGTATTTAACGTAGAACTTTGACCATTTATTTCTTCCACTATATATTATCAACAGCTACAGAGTTAATAACATATGAAAGTACTTTCAAATATGAATCTAATTGTATAACATGCATAACACTAACTTCATACATATTTAGCTTAGTTTTTAGTCAAAGTTGACTTTCCTAAAAATGGGTGCCTTATAATTTGGGATGGAGGTAAGTATATAGGTAAAATAATTCTGTTATATGCAGTAACATATGTGGATACTACCTGTTAGAGATAACAGATTATATCTGCCTGTAACAGATTGTACTGCCTATATAAATAAATCTCCCCCCACCTGTTGAGGTGTGCGGGGTTTCTTCATGGTATCAGATTTTTCTTCCGCCCCCATCTTCCTCCCAGGAGCGTGCGCCTCCGCACCGGATGCACTGCTTCCGCCCCCTTCTTCCTCCTAGGAGCGTGCGCCTCCGCACCGGCTGCATGCATCGCCGTCCTCCTCGTCGTGCCGCCGCGATTCCCCGTCGGGCCACCGACCTCCGCGCCGGCTTCCGTCGCGCTCTGCACCGGCTGCACCGCGGACCTCCTCGTCGCGCCGCCGCCGGCTTCTTCGTCGGGTCGCCGACTCCTTCCTGCGCGTGCGCCTCTGCGTCTCGCGCCGCCGGCTTCTTCCCGTGCGCGTGCGCCTCTGCATCTCGCACCGCCGGCCTCTTCGTCGTGCCTCCGACTTCCCGTCATCCCAAGGGCGCGCGCCACCGGCTTTCTGGTCGCGCCGCCGACTCCAAGCCGTGCCGCCGGCTTCCCGCCGTGGAACCCCGCCGACCTCGCGCTGACTCCTGTCGCGCTCCGCATCGGCTGCACCGCGTCTGGCTTCTTGACCGCGGCAATGACAGAATCCTTGGCGGCCTCCACTGCTTCTGACATCTTGGGCGCCCTGGGGGAAGCCTTGGCTCCCCCCCCCCATCCTCCTGCCGCCCTGGGGAAGGCTTGGCTCCCCCTGTTTTTGCTGCCTATGTCTCTGTTAATGTGAAGCAGCACGTCCCTATTGCTCTCAGCCTCGAGCGTCCTAACTTTTCTAAGTGGAAGGCCTTCTTCACCACCCTCTGCGCAAAGTATAGACTGCTCGGCCACATTGACGGCATGGAGGCTGCACGCTCGGCTGATCCTGCATGGTCTCAGCCCGACGCATGCATTCGCGGTTGGATGTATGGCTCAGTCGAAGACGCTGTTCTCGATCTTGCTATGGAGCCTGACCAAGATGTGCATGCTCTATACGTCTCTATTGCAAATCTGTTTGAGGCAAATAAAGAACCACGCGTTGTTGTCCTTCAGCACGAGTTCCACAATCTGTCCCAGGGTGACCTTTCCGTTGATGCCTACGCCCTACGCCCAGAAGATGAAGCGCACTGCCGACGCCCTTTGGGAGGTTGGCCACACCATCCCCCCCGCGCAGCTTGTGCTGAACCTCCTGCATGGCCTCAACTCCCGCTTCGCCCACACCGCCGATATCATCGCCAACTCGTCACCGCTTCCTGATTTCACATCAGCCACTAATATGCTATGCGTCAAAGAACTTCGCCTCGGCTCCGAGGGGAAAGAGGCCTGAGAAACCAAGGGTTGGTTTCAGTGTTTTGTGATGAGTGATTGACAGGCTTTTTACCCTCTGTTCGAAGGGTACCTCCGGAGGGGTTTCGGAGGTGGTACCTCCGAAGGGTGTTCGGAGGTGGTTTTACCGAGGGGAGTTCGGTGTTTGCTTGCTGCAGCTGTTGCAGCGGAGTGTGCTCGTCGGAGGGGTCCGACAGTACGCGATGACTGGGTTCGTACCGTAGGCTTCGGTACTTTGGGCGGTACACCGGAGTGTGTACCGGAGGTTGCTAACCCGGAGAGGTCTCCGGAGTACTGGATACACTTGTCTGCTTGTCTGTGGTGTGCAGGGTCTTCGGAGGCGACGGACAAGGTTCGCAGCAGGTGAACCTGGGTCAAGCGGGAGGCTTGATGCCAGGGGAGCGGGGAGCTCCGTCACAGTGGCTGCGAAGGTGGTCCGGGTCGGTCCTCGGGTCGAGGAGTGCCAGGTGAAGGCAGAGAGTGCGGAGCGTGGCTCCGGCTGAAGGTACTCCGAGTCAAGTCCTCGAAGTCGAGGCACTTCGAAGGTACTCCGGATGGAGTGACTTCGGAGTTGGATGGATCAAGTCCTCTGCGGAGGCAAGGAGTTCGAAGTGTGCTCCGGAGGGAGACATTCGAAGATGCCCGACGAAGGTCTCAGAAGTCAAGGCGCATCGAAGGCATGGTCCGGGTGAGGCTCGTCGAGGAGTGTGCTCGGGGAGAGGCACTGCGACGAAGTGCTCATGGAATGCTTCATGCGGAGGCCTTGGACGAAGGAGGGACTTCGAAGGGTGGTACTCCGAAGGTGGGGCTTCGGAGTGAGGATGACTTTAGGTGCTTCGGCCTGCATGGCTTCGGTACACGGACTGACGGAGTTCGAGCTGGGTGAAGCTGCGAAGCCGTGGTGATCCACTCCGGAGGTGTTGGTGCGAAGGCCCAAGGGCTTTGACGACTTCGGCTCAAAACCGTCAGTGTATCGGAGACTAACTTCGGCGAAGCGAAGGCCACCAGGCTCAAGGCTTCTCGCCGAAGCTACCGCACCCTCGCGTGCGAAGGGAGGTTCCAAAAGGTCAAAGACTGCAAAGGCTGACACTGTCTGTTCTGTAAAAGGCTGACACTGTCCCCTCTGCAAAGCTGACAGAGAAGCCTCCAGAATAAAGGTGGACTACCTTTTGTACCCCTTAGTTCTGTAGAGACAAATCTTTTGTAAACCCTAGGGGTAGTGTAGTCATTTCCTTTGGGTGAACTGTGGGCTATAAATATGGGGGCTCGGTAGGTAACATTTAACACTTTGAGCATTTACTGTTGAGCTCCTGTAGCCACACACTTCGTTGTATTTCATCCAGAGTTCAATTTATTTTGTGTTCCTTGTTCAAGCGGCGAAGCCCTGCTTCTTGTGCTTTTTGCTTGAGCTCGCTTTTCATACCTCGCTAGTTATAGTGCACCGAAGCCTGTCTAGGCGAAGGTTGCTTTTGTGCGAAGTGTGTTTTCAGTGTGCTGTCGCTTTGTGTAACTTGAGGCTAGACCTCACAGCTTACTAGCGAAGCCCTGTTCAAGGCCCGTTTTGCTTCCTGTGTCGAAGCCCTTAGCTTAGTCCTTTTGTGTGCGTTTAGACCTTCGGGTACGAAGCCCAGCACCAGTTGCTGACGCCAAGTACTTGGTCGAAGTCCTCAGAGAGTTGTCCACTCTTGCGAAGGGAGAAGTGCGAAGCCTGCTCGAAGCACCCTGGGTGCGGAGCCTGCACTGACTTAGCAGAGTAGATTTTCGAGGGTTGTTAGTGGAGCGAAGTCTTCTTGGCTTCGAACTTTTGCTCCTTCGAAGCCTGTGTTCGGAGCTGTCGAAGTACCTCCGAACCAGACCTTCGAAGGTAGTGTTCGAAGCCTGTTCCGCAGAAGACAGAACTGAAACCGAAGGCTAGTTATTTAGTCCGAAATTTTAAAAGCTCCCATTCACCCCCCCTCTGGTCGCCGTTTCCGGTCCAACAAGGCCTCTGCCTCAGCTCTTGCCGCATCCTCCAATCCCTCCTGCACGTCTACATCCTGCCGGAATTCATCCACTACCACTCCTCGCGGGAACGATGGCAAAGGAAAGGGAGGCAAGGGCAAGGGTGGCCGTGGCGGAGGCGGACGTGGCAGTGGTGGATGTAACCAGCAGCCTGGCGGCAATTTCGCCGGATCCGGTGGGCGTCAAGGGTTTCGACCGTCTGGTCCCTCGGTCTGCTACAACCCTTGGGGACCACCGTGGCCTTCCCAGCAGCAGCAGAACTGGGGTGCACAGCAGAACTGGGGTGCACCTGCGCCCCCTCCACAGGCTCACACCGCTTTCGTGCCACCTCAATTTTCTGCCGCTGGTGTTCCCCCCACGTCCGCGTCTCTAGGAGGCTGGGATCCAACCAGTCTGATTGCTGCCCTCAACCAGATGGCGGTTCAGGGTGGGTCCCCCTGGGTCATGGACAGCGGAGCGACATCCCACATGTCCTCCAATGACGGTATACTTCTTTCCCGTCATCCGTCACCACCGTCTTCCATAACGGCTGGTAACGGCCAGTCTATTCCTGTTCTTAGTCGTGGCACCTCCATCATTCACATTGCTGATCATCCCTTTCATCTTGATAATGTTCTTGTCACCCCACAACTCACTCGTAATCTGTTATCTGTTCGACAGTTTGCCCGCGACAATAACTGTTCAATTGAGTTTGACGCTTCTGGTTTTTCTGTTAAGGATCTTTAGACCAAGACGGTCCTCATGCGGTGCAATAGCCATGGCGACCTCTACACCATCCCGCACCACATGCCACCTCGCTGTCATGTTGCCGTCGTCACTCCGGAGCTGTGGCACGCCCGTCTTGGTCATCCCGCACCCGCCATCGTCAACACTCTTCATAGGCTATCTGCTATTCAGTGTAAAAGAGCAGCTCGCCGCATTTGTCACCCCTGCCAGCTAGGCAAACATGCTAGGCTCCCCTTTGCTAGTTCAGCCTCTAGTACATCTGTACCTTTTGAACTTGTTCATTGCGATGTCTGGACCTCTCCTGTTTCAAGCATCTCCGGTTATAAATACTACCTTGTGTTGGTTGATGATCATACTCATTTCTGTTGGACGTTTCCCCTTCGGCATAAATCTGGGGTGCATGAGCTTCTTGTTCAGTTTGTCGCTTATACTCACACACAGTTCAATCTCCTTGTGCGATGCTTTCAAGCGGACAACGGTCGCGAGTTCATCAACACTGTCACCGCCGCTTTTCTTGCCGACCGAGGCATCTTGCTTCGGTCCTTATGCCCGCACACGTCTGCCCAGAGTGGCAAGGCTGAGCGGATGCTTCGCACACTGAACAACACCATCCGCACGCTTTTGATTCATGCTGCCATGCCCCCGCCCTACTGGGTCGAAGCTCTCTCCACTGCAGTGTTTTTGCTCAACCGGCGGCCCTCAATGTCCATACGTAATGGTATTCCCTATCACCTCCTATACCGCAAAATGCCAGACTATTCAATCCTTCGGGTTTTTGGTTGTCTTTGCTATCCGAACCTTAGTGCCACGATGACCCACAAATTGTCTCCTTGTTCCACAGCATGTGTCTTTCTGGGTTACCCTCCTTCCCAGAAGGGCTATCGGTGCCTTGATCTCTCGACTCGCAAGATCATCATCTCTCATCATGTCGTGTTTGATGAGACTCACTTTCCATTTGCGGCCTCCAAGCCTCGCTCAGATTCTCTTGATTTTCTATTGCAGGACATTTTACCGGCACCTCCATCGTCTTTATCAGACGTCGAGCACACAGCCGCACCTGCCCCGGCTACATCCGACGATGCCGACGATACTGTCGAGTTGGATCCGTCCATTCTGTGGCATGGTGCCGCCTTCCGGGTGCCCAAGAGCCACGGCAGGTCGCCCCAGCTCCATCGACCCCGGCACCTTCGCCGCCTGCAGCTGAACAGCGCCGCTATGGCATCCATTACAGTTGTCGGCCGCAGCCTGTGGCACCGCCGGCCCTTGAGCCGATGGCACAGGTGGCCCCGGCTCCTGAGCCTCCTGCACGGGAGACTCACTCTGAGACAGGCTCGCTGCCACCACCGATGCAGCGTTATGGGTTCACTGCGGCGGTCTCCAGCTTAGCCTCACCGCTACCAGGCAACACTCGAGCCGCGCTCGCTGATGCAAATTGGCGCGCGGCAATGACAGACGAATATAAGGCACTCATGGACAATGACATGTGGCGCCTTGTTCCTCGACCACCACATGCGAAACGTTATCACTGGCAAGTGGGTCTTCAAGCACAAGTATCATGCTGATGGCTCTCTGACTCGTCATAAAGCCAGATGGGTCGTTCGCGGTTTTTCACAGCGGTATGGCATCGACTATGACGAGACCTTCAGTCCAGTTGTCAAACCGGCCACCATTCGAGTCGTCCTCAGTATTGCCGTCTCTCGCTCCTGGCCGATTCATCAACTGGATGTAAAGAACGCCTTCCTTCACGGTCATCTGACCGAGACGGTCTATTGTCAGCAGCCGCCAGGTTTCGTTGACCCGACTGCCCCTGATCACGTCTGTCTCCTGCAGAAGTCCCTCTACGGGCTCAAGCAGACGCCCAGGGCATGGCACCAGCGGTTTTCTGGTTTTGTACAGCGGTCCGGCTTCACTGCCTCGACCTCTGACACGTCTCTCTTTGTCTACAAAGAGGGCACCGACATCGCCTACCTGCTGCTCTATGTCGACGACATCATACTGACGGCTTCATCGACCTCACTCCTTCGTCGCATCAACGATCTTCTTCACTCGGAGTTCGCCATGACAGATCTCGGGGACCTTCATCACTTCTCGGGATTTCTGTAACACGCTCCGATGATGGCCTCCTCCTCTCACAGCGTCAGTATGATGTGGACCTCCTCCAGCGTGTTGGCATGGCTGAGTGCCACTCTACATCAACACCTGTGGATACTCAAGCCAAGCTATCTGCTACGGACGGTGCTCCGGTGGCTGATGCCACTCAGTACCGCAGTCTTGCCGGTGGTCTACAATATCTCACATTGACTCGTCCGGATCTTGCCTATGCGGTTCAGCAAGTGTGCCTCTTCATGCACAATCCACGAGAGCCTCATCTCGCGATGCTCAAGCGTATTTTACGATATGTCAAGGGCACTCTCTCCTTAGGTCTACATATTGGTACAGGCAGCATTGCTAGTCTGACCGCCTACTCTGATGCTGATTGGGCTGGTTGCCCAGACTCTCGGCGCTCCACTTCAGGCTACTGCGTCTTCCTCGGCGACTCCTTGGTCTCTTGGTCCTCCAAACGACAGACTACGGTCTCTCGTTCGAGCGCGGAGGCTGAGTATCATGCTGTTGCGCACGCAGTGGCTGAGACCTGCTGGCTTCGTCAGTTGCTTCAAGAGCTTCACGCACCCATCTCTTCAGCGACGATCGTTTACTGCGACAACGTCAGCGCTGTCTACATGACCGCCAATCCAGTCCATCATCGCCGCACAAAGCATATTGAGATTGATATTCACTTTGTGCGTGAGAAGGTTGCTTTGGGCCAGGTCCGGGTGCTTCATGTTCCATCAACTTATCAGTTCGCGGACATCATGACAAAAGGGTTGCCTATACAGTTATTCACTGATTTTAGGTCCAGTCTTTGTGTTCGTGACACTCCCGCTTAGACTGAGGGAGGGTGTTAGAGATAACAGATTATATCTGCATGTAACAGATTGTACTGCCTATATAAATAAATCTCCCCCCACCTGTTGAGGTGTGCGGGGTTTCTTCACTACCAATGCATCTATTAGGTTAGTCCTTGACGTGGGAATGGCTCAAATGTCTATGTACAGATGCAAGGGCATCCCCTGCCATGCAAAAAGGTTTACAGTTCATGAAGGATAGGGCAATCCTTAGTGTCAACTGGATATTCAACTAACAGAAAAACATGCACCTCCAACCTCAAGGGGCAGCAGTTCTCTAATGAGATGACTATCGGTTGTGTCATGACAATACAGTAAACATACTTGTTACTGAAATGGCCAACAGGGATTGTGGGTCACAGATAAAAACACGAACTAATGTATGTGTAAGAATGGAAGAAATATCATTGATGTATTATAACAATTAACAATCTAATCATTTGATGCATTGGCAGGCGTGGCTTCTCACTAGAATGGAGGCTGTGCTTTATAACAATGTTCCTGATATCTAAAAGCGAGAGGGTCATTGAATAGTGAGCTAAATCCAATATAGTTCCAGATGCAACATAGAGAATGGCATGAAAACCCATAAAGAATTATGCGCTTAAAAACACGTGCTAACGCAACAAATAAATTGTAGAACATTTCTGAAAGGAGAGTAGTTGTTTTATAGGACAGGACGGTCAGGTCAAAGGGAGTACCTCACAGTTAAGACAAACAGGGGGGTTAAAGTTGAATATCATCTGATCACACAGCTGTCCACACCAAGAAACAAAACAATCAGATACAGAACACAAAGCACAAGTTTTTCCCTCTTGCAGAGGAAATTCTAATGGTCCATCCATCAAAGAATATTCTGTACCTATAATATTTGCCATTCCTGAATGTAAAATCTACACATGTAAAAGACAAACACACAGAAAGAGTAACCTTACGAAACCAACCTGGAACCAGAGCACTGAATCATTCACAGCCACCTTGTAAAACCTGAGACACGAGATGGTGATTAATAACTGATTGCTATGGCACATACTCCATTGCAATGTGCAAGTAAGCTCTCAAAGCACGAGGCATGACGACGAAGTCAGATTTGTTATTCAGACATTGTGCTCTGATACCAAGGTCAATTTCCATATACTAATCCGATTACTACTAGTAATTAACAAAGCCAACATACAGCCAAACACGAGGCGAGCATTTCATCACGGGGGCACGCGCCTCCGAGAAGCACAATCACCTCAAGACACCGCGCGGGTTCCGTTTCATTCTTCCGCTTTCCCAATTTCCCGTCTCGATGGAAGCGGAAGGAGCGACCAGTTTAAAAGTTAGTAGAGCCGGCGGGCGGCGGATAGCTACTTACCCGTCCTCGCTGAGGACGCCGTGTCGGCGCGCTGGAGTCCGCGACGCGAGGCTGAAGCTGTAGACCGCGCCTCCGCGAGCGACGGAGAAATCGCAGGGTCCGGCTACGCCTACCCCCGCGACGAGGCAGAGGAGGCCAAAGCCAACCGCGGCCGCGGCCGCGAGGAGCAGCGGCGGCCGGCTCTCCCCGCGCGAAGGCATTCACGGCGGCGGCGCCGAGGACTCGGAGCAGCGCGACCGAGCGAGCGACGGCGATGCCGGCCGAAAGCTCGCGTCCCTCCGCGTCCGCACCCTCGCGCGCCGCGACGGCCGGCCGTTCCGGTTTGAGCTTAGCGTCCGGACGTTCGCTGCACCTGCACAGGACCACGCGGGACTAGTTCACGTGACCACCGGACACATCCGGACTCCTCCTCGCTTGGCTCCGGCCTCCGTGGCTGGCTGTCTCGCGCGGCGCCTACAGCCCTACACCGCCCACGTGGCCGTGACAGCGTGGGCCCCGCTTTGCCGCGCTCGCACCTTTATTCCAAAACTCGTATTTCTCCTCAAAAATTTAGATATTTTTGTAAAAAAATGAAACTTCAAGATTTTAAATAAGTTTCTTTTCTAATCCATTCTCTAAATCACCATTCATCTATCTCTCAAATATAGAATTAATTTAGTAAATCCCTATTTCCGTTTGTACATAAATTTTCTTGCATATGCATTATTTTTTTAATATACGTTGTTATAAATTGATAGGATTATAGTTTTACACAAAATTATTATATATTATAGATTATATTCGTAGGATTTAAAAAATAAGGATTACGATTATAGAGAAATTATTGTAATTTAATTAAGTTTTAGGAATAGATAAAGTTTAGAATAATCTCTATTTGTGATTTAGGAACTGAAATTTACGAAGTTTCTTGAGATGATCCAAATCCCAACTCACTCATTTGTCATTTCTCCTCTCCATCTTTTGCTATAGAAAAATAATGTCAATAATTACGAACTATTAATAAAACATATCTTTTTCACATTAAAAAATATAACCAATAATTATAAGATATTAATCAAACATAGGCAAAGGGACAGAATGAACGTGTAATTAAGTCTAACCCAGTAATTTGAATGGATCACGATTCGTAATTTTTCAAAATCAAGCCTAATCTCTCCCAAGCACGCGGAAAACACAATATATTTATTCATAGATAATTATCCTGCAATCCTGCCAAGGCAAGAGGGAATTCGCCGCTCGGGTTTACCGCGTAACCAGGTCAAACTCAGTCAGCTCTCGAGCTTACATGGACGTGTACACACGTGGCAGTACGATATGTCGGCGATAATTAATGGTGCAGCGCCAGGCTCTTCCTTCCGGCCGGCACGGCGGCGGCGGCGGCGCAGTCCAGGACTGGCGCGGTGTGGGGTAGCGATGGTCCTTGTGAGTGCCCACCGGCGGCGTCACCATCGCCGGCGTCGCAGTAGCCCTTGAGCATGTCCCCTTCGTCAGGGGTGAACCCGATGACGGACATCATGGCGTCGGCGGCCCAGCAGCTCCGCTCGATGACGCGGATGGCGCGGCAGCAGCCGGGGCCCAGGTAAGCCTCGCCGTTGAGGAAGAAGAGGATGATCTCCCCCGTGCACGACTTGATTTCCATAACCACCTCCCAGCACTGCTTCGACGCCTCGCCTTCCAGACGCTCCGCCAGCCCCAACCCCATCGCCGGCCACGCGCCGCCCGCCGCCGCGGTGGTGGCGATGGCGAGCAGAAGCAACGACAGGAGGACGACGGGGAGGCAACGGCCGGAACAAGCCATGACGTACTTCTTGCCTGCGGGGGTACGTGCGTGCGGCGCGCGGCGCGACGAACGTGACCCTGGTGCATGGCCGGAGACCGGAGAGATAAGCTGACGTTTTTATACGTGATGCGAGGAAGGCTTTTGTGTTTCAGAAAGTGGAAGGGAAATTTATTGGGCTTAATCTTCTGCAGTTCTTCATGCATGCATGCATGCATGCATAATGGCGAGGAACAGGAGTGCAGATCGTGCAATACAATTGATTTACAGAAAGAAAGAATACGAAAGGTTAAGGTGTTGCATCACGGATGCAATTAATTAACCCTCCAACCATAGTTAATCAGTATCACTTCGTAATAGATACATGTTGGCCGCTTGCCGTAAAAATATATCCCTTCGCGTGCTGTATTATAATTTATTTAGCTTTTTATAAGCCAAACATTAATCAATTTTTTAGAAAAATATATCAATAACTACATCAACACATTAACACATTAGTTTTCGATATTGAAAATCAAAGTGGTTTTCGATTCAACCGCATTTGAAGAAATTGCTTTCTTTAGTACTTTTTAGGCTCAAATTGCCAAATGTGTGAATCGTTTATAGTTCATAAAATCAACGAGGGGTGCATTGATTAGTGTTGCAAAACTACGTGCTCAAAGAAAATTTTTTTTAAAGCTTTTGGATTTTTTTCTAAGTTGGATTTGGTTTTCTAGCAAAACCGGATAATCCAGACATGTCCGGAGTATCCAAAAAAATTGTTCTGTTGGATTTAATTTACACGTCGAAGTATTCATGTTCTAGCCGGATAGTCCAAAAACTTCGTTCTGTTTGGATTTTATTT
Source organism: Zizania palustris (assembly GCA_019279435.1). Lineage (NCBI taxonomy): Eukaryota > Viridiplantae > Streptophyta > Magnoliopsida > Poales > Poaceae > Zizania > Zizania palustris. Next base: position 49,579,401 of record JAAALK010000079.1, read on the forward strand.
GAAGCCCGTCTGAAGCTATCCGAATGATCCAAGATTATCATTCTGTTAAATTTATTTTGTGAGTTAGAGCATCCGGATTCTAGCAGGATGATCCAAAAATTGTTTCTTGGATTTTTTTTATGGCGTGGAGCATCCACACCTTGGCCAATAATATAAAAATATATTTCTGTTTGGATTTATTGTTAGCCTAAATTATTTGGTTAAAAACCGGACTATCCGAGACATTTGTTATGTTTCAATTATTTCTTAGGGCCTTGTTTGGGAGCCCGCAATCCCGGCCCATTCCCTGGATTGCGGGCTCCCAAACAAGGCCTTAGTGTAGAACACTTGGTTAAGTCTGAACCAGATAAATGTCGTGCAATTTTTTCCCTAATGACTGGTTTTGAGACCGGTACACATTTTCAAAATCCTAGCAACCTTATCATTTACTCTCAATCTTTAAGAGTTAGATTGAGAGTTCTTCACCAATCTCCTAGAGTTCTCATTTGATCCATCTTTTTGGGAGTTGTATTGTTTTGTTCTCCGTGAAAAATCTTGAGCATACGATTTTAGATCATATCAATAGATTCATTACTCTTGGAGATAATCTCTTATAGATGGCTAGATGTTGATCCGCGAGCACGGAAGAATTGTGGGTGACCGAACAAGTTTATACATGGCCTCACCCCGGCTTCAAAGAGGTAACCTAGTGGAAAACAAGGTTTACGATAGTGAATGCTTGGTGAGGATTAGAGTTGAAAGAGTCTCAACGCTTTGGAGTTTCCTCAACATAGGATTGTTGGATCCAAATTTCGACAAAAAAAAGTCTTTCACGTCGATATTTACATTTGCTAGTTGTTATTTATTATTGACCTATTTATTAACTAGCAAACAAAAGTTTCATTGAATTTATGTCTTTAAGTTCATTAGCTAGATTGTATTTTATGGTCTTTATTGTTTCATATTTGTAATACATACCTAAATCATCAAATTAATAATCTAAAATACATACCTAAATCATCAAATTAATAATCTAAAACTCAGATACCCTGAATATCTTACTAAGCCTGAATAGTCTCAACCCTAAAACTTTAAACTAACTAGTTTAAACAAGAATTTTCCAGAGCTACTGACCCCTCTTAGCAACCCACTATAAAAACAAAATAGTTTTTTTTAAAAAAATTCAAATCTAGTAGTCGAATTCAAAAAATTGTAAAAATAGACGCATATCGGCAATTTATCATCCGAATGTGGCCACGTTCGACACTACATCAGCCGAATGTGGCTACATCAACCTCATTCGGCACTTAAACAACCAAACGTGACCACATCAGCCTCATTTGGCACTTCAACAACCAAATGAGGCCACGTCAGCGCCACAACAGCTACTTCTAACGAATATAACCACGTTAACCATGTTCAACACTTCAACAACCGAACGAGGCTAACGTTAACCACGTTCAACACATCAACAACTGAACGAGGCTAACGTAACCACATTCGGTTGATGCAGTGTCGAACATGACTCTATAAACAAGAGGCACTGCATCAACCAAAAGTGACCACGTTCGGCACTTCAACAACCAAACGAGACTGACATGACCACATTCAGCTAATGCAATGCCGAACATAACCTAACATAGCCACATTCAGCGAAAACCCTACCGACAGTAGTATATTTTTGTAATTTTTTAAATTCAACTACAAGATTTGATTTTTTAAATAAAATTATTTACAAAATCAAACAAAATATGGGGAAACCCACGGTAAATCAATCGAATCCATCCTAACACATCGGAACTAATTAAACTAGCCACCTGCTGACAACGGTGAATCATTAGGCATCTGCTCAATCACAAGATACAACCTTCCGTGCTATTTCGAAGTGGTTTGGCAAATTATACCCCAGACCAAATATCAAAAAGTACAAAAAGATACAGCGGCAGCAAAGCCTGCAAAGACAAAAACGAGCCTACAACGAAAGATGCAACATCGACGACGTTTGGCATGTACAGCAGCAAGCAACAAATGAGGGGAATCAAAGACGATGTATAGCAACATAATTATGTTTCGATCGCGAGAAAAAATTAGATGCTACTCGAGCAAAGCTTCAAGCGCTGGCTCAACCCCAAAACGCAAACACCCCAGATAACACGTATTAGTGGAATTCAACTGGAGTACAACCAGCAAAACCTAAAGAACTCTTTTTAAATAGGACTTGAGATTTTGGCTGGTGCTATACAACAAAACTCATCCAAATCAAATAGTGGAGCCTTAATCTGCATTGACGCCGGAATTTGTAAGGTCGATGTCACCCATTCCTGTATCTTCCTCCTCTTCACTGTCATTGTCACCATCAACCTCTGCATTTTGTTCATTAAGGGTCTCTATGTGCTCATTGAATAGCTTGTCCTCTCTCTCACTCACCTGTTAATAAAATGCAAATTAGCACAAAACTTCATTAACGGAAGAAACTATTCACTTAGAAAGTGACAAGTATTGTTGAAGTTAAAAAAAGATGTTCAAACTCAAGATTATTTTAAAAAATTAGTCTAAACATATTAGCATTAATTTAGAAAACTTACAGCCCTAGGTGCTTCCTTAACTATCAACTTTCCCTTGTGTTTCTCAATCTCTGCCGTGCAAGCTTTAATTGCATTAGCGAGAACTGAAATGCCTTGGTCCTGTTCAAAACATAACATAAAAAATCAGTTAATATTTTCTGGAGATCAAGAATGACAATCCATAAACCATAGTACACTTTTGGAATTTAAAACATCAAAGTACAGCACACGAATTCATATAATTGGGGGTTAGTGTACTAAGAAGACGCCTTCAGCTGTAAGCTTAGAGCAATTAACCAGTTACATGCTCTTACAAGTGTGTATTATTAAATCAACATTATGTTCAACATTTGGTGTGTATTAACCAGATAGATCAGCATTTGGTGTGTATTGTTAAATCTCAGACTCTGTAGAATTATGTGTTATGTTCTAAATGTGAATTAGTCCATCTCATAAGTCAACGAGCCAAAGCTTACAAGACTCAAGTACAAAATAAGCTGAAGAAAACACCAACCTTGTCAAGAGTTTGTGTGGTTAGAACATAAAGCGGGGGAGCAACTAGCTTAATCTTCACAGGACAATTATCGTTACCAGCAGCTTCAGCCTTTCTCATAGCTTGCTGCAAATTCAAACAGAATCAGCCACAGGAAAATGTTACAGCAAATCCTAAAAGAAGAGGCAGAGACAATGCAAACCTTAATGTGAAGCACCCCATCAAATTGGAAACATTTCATCTCAACATCAGCACGGATCTTAAGTGGTTGTGGTGTCATTCTCCTCCTTATATTCTTAACCAAGGCATCCTTAACCTCAGGGGTGGCAGCAGGGACCACCTTAGTCACCTGCCAGTAAATTTAGGCACATTACTAACATAAATACTTGTAGATGTAATCATGTCAACATTAGTTTTAGAAATATATTAAATAACATGGTATCCACATTATCATGATTAACTACTATTGCTAATTATATAAACCATGGTTGTCACGGCGCCCCGGCGAAACCAGTCGCCAGGGGGCCGACTGGACACCTAGGCGTCGCCTAGGCGACCAATTAAAATCAGCAAACAGAGGTCAGCACTTAGCATTTCAGCAAACATGTCCATAGCACACATGTCCATAGCAAACAGAGGGCATACTTCATAGTTCATAGTTCATACTTCATAGCACACATGCAAAATAACAAGTCCATAGCAAACAAACAAAGTAAAGGTTCAAACTTCAAAGTTCAAACAAGCAATGAAACCAAACATTGGCTTCTGCTTGCCTTCTGCAGTTCTGCTTGCTGCCATGTCTTCTGCTGCCTGCTGCGGCGAGGGAGCAGGGGAGGGGGAAGCAGACTCCAGAAAACAGAGGGGAAGCAGAGGCAGCTGGGCGGCCGGCGGCGCAAGGGGCAGAGGCAGCGGCGCAACTCGCAAGGGGAGGGGAAGCAGTGGCGGCCGGGCGGCCGGCGGCACAAGGGGAAGCAGATCCGGCGGCCGGCAGCGCAAGGGACAGAGGCGGCGGCGCAACTCACAAGGGGAAGGGGGTTAACCGAAAGTCGAATCTGGGCCTGGGGTTAGGGCGCCACGCCTTAGACACTACAACTTGCCCTAGGCGCCCGCCCAGACACGCCTGGCGCCCGCCTAGTCGCCATGGGCGATGCCTAGAAGCTCCAAGCGGGCGCCTAACTCCACCAGGCGAGGCGAATGACCATGGCGTCCGGCGGTGACCGCCTAGGCGACGCCGTGACAACCATGATATAAACTATATCACCAAGTATCAACTGCTAGCTGCCTCCTTTCTGCTTGAGGGCCTGTTTGGTTCATTTAGGGTAAAGGATACCCATAATCAATGGATGTTTGCATTTTTTGGCTCAAGCTTGTTCTGGTGCAAGTAACCGCACTAGTGTGTTTGGAACAAAACAATTTCACCAAAATGGTACCGTACACATAATTTCACACTTTTTCTCGGCCTTGGGCCATTTGAATTCTGATGGCTGGGCCAGTACTGCCAGCTACCAGGCAATGCATGTAGTTTTAACAATCCAGAAGCACTGCCATTAAACAAATATCACTTTTAACTGGAAAACAGAATCATTCATATGGCGATCAACTCAGAAGTTTGAAAACAGAACCATTCACTGGAGTTTTAACAATCCAGCAGCATGGCCATTAAACAAATCAATATGTTCACAAACCATGCAATCCAGAAGCAATCACGATTAAACTTATTTCATACTACAACATGGCAGCAAGCTACGATTTGTTAAACAATCCATCGGCTATCCAATCCCGAAACTGGTTCATATTTTGATCTTCATCCCTGTGTTGGGTACTAGCTATATTCCCTTGAGATGACAATGCTTTTAAGTGTTCAACATAGTTTTCATCATCATCTACCATTGCGAAGTGCTCATCCCCCATAGCACTCTCTCTTATGAAATTACTGATAGCAATCAAGAAGTATTCACATCAGTTTAGCACCTGCATTCCAAGGTCATCTTCATCATCGAGGTCATCATGACCGCCAACATCCACTGTAGGAGATGCATTGATCCCAGAAGACGTTGCTCCACGAACTACACGGTTAGGCACCAATCTGTCACGACCTCCACCTCCCATTCCAGTGCTGGATCCCATTTGTGGGTTGCCAACACTAGGGAGAGGAGCATGAACCTGATGGCCGGATCCCGCTAGTTGGGAGACAAATCTATTGCGGCAACCACGCGCATCCTAGGATCTTCTACGGCTGGATCCACCCCCACCTCTGCTCGGTCGAGGAGGCTGGAATGTGCCGAACCTACTGCCATCTCCGCTCGGTACAAGACGAGGTAGCTCATGGTCGCTGCGACCTCTTTCCCATTGTAGGAAACACGAGTACTCGTTGAGGTAGTGGAGACCCTCACCCTGGGAGTTGAGGTCCAGGTTCTCCATGTGCACTCTAGAGAGGTCGTGGCCCGCTAGAACAAACGACTGCGCTTGGGAGAGATCGAAGCCATCGTCCTTGGGGGCGACAGCAGAAGTAGTGAAGGCTGCCGGGGAAGAAGCATCCGGAGAGAAGTAGTCCCAGTAGACATTTCCGTGGCTAGCCATGGTCTTCAGGGGGAGCGACGGTAGCAGTAAGGACGAGGGCAGGGAGGGGCGGCGGAGGCGGGGAGGGCTGATGGAGGCTTGGGGAGCAGTGAAGATGGGGGCGGGGAAGGCCGACAGAGGCATGAGGAGTGGGGGTCGAGCTCGGGAGGGTGAGGGCAGAAATCGTCAATGTGCACTTTTAGTCTCCTTTAGCAAGTTTTTGGGGGCTAAAGGGCTAAACTTTAGGGACTAAATTTTAGTCCCTTTTAGTCCCCATGTTTGGTACTTTAGGGACTAAAAGGGACTAATGTTTAGCCACCCAGAACCAAACAGGGCCTGAGTATTCAATGATTAATTACATCCGAAAGTTCATTTTTTTCAAAGCTGACATCGCCTAAACATCTAATTCACCAAGTAAAGAGTTTTATTTCCTGTAAACTCCAGAGAGCTTAAGCCAATAGGCAACTCTTGAAATAAGCAATGTCAGAGGTATGAATATCCCTCAACCATAAACTACATTGGCAAGATCTATAAAACATGAGCTAGTTATAACCCACAATTAATAAGTTCCAAATGGGGTCAAATTCAACATTGCAAAATAATGCTCATTCTAAAAAGAGAGTGCACAAACACATGTTCATAAAACGAGCATCCGCCTACCCCATCTAGACAAGGGCAAGCTACTAATTATCGTATTTAATCCAATCCATGATAAATCACAAAAAAACACTTAATCCAATCCATGATAATTTGGTGATTTGAGAAGAAAACGAAAGCAACCTCCTGGCTGTCGTGGCCGGTCTCCTTCTCCTCATAGGTGAGCGTGTCGAGGATGGCATCGGGGTCGGCAACGATGAGCTTGAAAGCCTCGAAGGCGTGCCCGTACTTGCGGTAAAGCGGCCACCCGATGCGCTGGTACAGCGGCTCGAGGTCGATCCCGAGAGTCTCGGCGACGTGACGCATGATCGAGTGGACGAGCTTGGACTTGTTGTACCTGTCCTCGCAGGCGTGAGCCTCCTCCTCGGAGACACGGCGCTTGGAGAGGTCGATATAGCCCTTATCGCGGTCCACACGGAGCACGATGGCGGGCTCCTGGCGGCCGACCTTGATGAGGGAGGATATGGAGCGGATGCGACGTCGGGAGAGCTCCGAGAAGAGAATCATGCCCTCGATGTTGTTGTACTCGAGGAGGGAGACATAGGCGCCCATATCGGCGATGTGCTTCACCTGTATCATCACCGCGGCGTCCACCTCCGGGAACCGCGGCTCGTACATCCGGCACTCGAGGTTCGGCATCGTCGCGCGCCGCCGGAGACGGAGGGAGAGGCGGTGGATCTAGGGTTTCGTTTCGTTGGGTTTTGGTGGGGGAAGGAGGCGGCGGCGGCGGCGGCGGCTCGGGGCGATGCTCTTGTTGTGCAGCGGTGCTCTCGACTTCGGCAGGAGAACGGATGAATGGATCGGACGGTCACGTGGTCGACAGCGACTCGATATCCCATCTTGATTCTACCTGTTTTGGGCCTTAGTCTTCGGCGCTAGATTTGTACAGATAGCCGAATGCCCGGGCCGAGTCCGGCCCACTTAGACATGACCCGATACGCGCTCGTTAGGAAAATGTCGAGTCAAAATATATATATTAAATGGCCGACATAAAACTGTTGAGAAATTATATGTGTATTTTAACGTCTTTACGATAACAAGCAAGACATAATATGTACGGGAAAAATTTAACTTCTTTATTGCTCAGATTCAACCGTATACAAATTAGAAAATGACTCCTTTATTTACTAGTAGTATAACACCATGATAAAAATCAAAAGACAGTAAATATCTTGAAATTAAAACAAAAAATAATTTTATTACATAAAAGTTTACAAGATTTAATTATAGTACACAACAATTGATTCTTAGACAAGACAATTGTGTTTTCTATATCTTGTCGTTGACACCAAGATTTGGTAAAGCCCTGGCTTATTAAAGATGTCACATGATCAAGAGAAGTCAAAGATGATCCGATCAAGGAAACCTATCCATGATGTATGCATAATTGAATAGGAAGAGACGATGAACATAAGAGCGGAAAGAAGATGAGGATCACTCGGGATCGGTTAGTGCTTGGACGATAAGTCTTCGGACTATAAATATGTACCTCTAGTTAGATTAGAAACACACAACTCTATCAAACAACTACTTGGCGCATCGCCACCCTTGGCTTCCAAGGTTATCCCGGTGGGATTCGACACTCGGAGCTGGGGTGCATCCTTTCGATCTTGGGCGAAGAGGTGAGTCCCGCCACCCTCGACATCCGTATCGACTAGGTCAGTATCCTCACAGCTGCACCAGTTTTGATCTCTTGAGGAGAACGTCGAAACAGTACGATCGCCGATTGCTCTTGGTGTATTAGCTAGGTCTAAGGTTGCATCAGATTGATCTCTTAGATTGAAGTGATCTAGGTGTGGTAGTTTGAGGTTTCATCGGTTAAGTCCAACATCTCTTGCTATTGTATTTTTTCATGTTGTATACCGTTAATCTAAATAAAGCATGCTCGATACTTTGACATATTATTAAGATCATCGTGATTAGCTACTGTCTTGGTTAGGTCCGATCTAGTTATTGTGATGATTTTCATGATATAGACATGTTATATGGTGTGTTTTATTTATTTCTATCGGAGTATAAGCCGGTAGGTTATCTTCAATTCATATCCATATCTTATTTGCCATAGGAGATTGTCCATCAGCCCCTACGTGTGCACTGCTCATCTCATTGGCCGATGGCACGTTCGCCTGATCGCTCCGGCCATGGTCATCGGCCCTATGGCCGATCGACATAATGCTTCACGATTTTTATATCCTTACTGTGGTCATCGACTCGATAGCCGATAGGACATACTACTAATCATCTTTTCCTGTTTAACCTTATCAGTTGTAGGGTCAAACTGATTGGCACGCCTTGAACCTATTTTCTGATAATATACGATCTGCACTGGAGTTAAGCAGATCTTTCAGGCCACACGTGTGTCAAAGTGTGACCAAAAAATGTACCAACATGTTTTTTGGCATGCCCAGTGGGACCTTCTTTTCAGCAACCTAGCCATGGCGAGTGAGATCAATGAAGACAACATCACCCCGATTGCCATGGTGACCTTGACTGAAGAACAAAGACTAGAAGTGCAATGACACGTGGAAGAGTTTCAGAAGTCATGCCTGTAGGCCTACGACATGAATTGGCTAGGTCTCGTTCAGAAGAGCCCGTTGCCAAGATCAGTGTTAGCCATAGAAGATGGCCAGCAGTGGAGAACCCTTAAGCCAATATCCAAGAGATTGTCAACCAGGCGATTCACCGCTCATTGGTCAACCAATCCGGGACACTCACCAATACTCTTCATGGGCTAATCAAGAAAGCTATTGAGGGCACTGTGGTCTATGAACCGCCACAAGGCCCGACGTACCTCCCAACAACTAGACGAGACTGCTGCAACACACTCGGCCGGCGCCACAGCCGCAAGGGCTGATGAGGCTAGAGCAACCAAGAAGCTCGCTCCGCCGTGAAAACAATAAGACGGTTCATCCGGTGGCTCCCGTATAGAGTCCGTCGCTGATTATACCATATGGTTTCGAAAGGAATGCACCAACACTGTCTTTGGTGGCTGACCCAAGACTGCCAAGATAGGGGGTGTCGCAAGTGATGCACAACATCGCAAGAAACATACTGCCGGACCTCATGCCGCCAAGGAGGCACCCGATGGTATCCCTCTAGGGTATCATCAGACGACATCCTATGGAGCGCATCCCTACGATGACGAGGGGCAGTATAGGCACGACGCTTCCCGACAAGATCAATATCAGTAGGCCCAATGCCTAACCAATACCCGGTGCTAGCGCAGCAAGAAGATGACTGGGTGAATTGGGTTACGAAACTTGTTAGAGATCAATTTGGATTTAAACCTAAAGAACAAACATATATGTATCGACGTCCATACCCGGAATGGTTTGATCGAGTGCCACTTCTAGGCCGATACAAGGTACCTAACTTCAGCAAGTTTTCAGGACAAGTCTCAATCTCCACAATCGAACATATCAGCTGTTTCCTCACCCAGTGTGGAGAGGCATCAACCGATGAAGCATTGAGGGTCCAATTCTTCCCGTTGTCTCTATCAGGATCGACCTTCGCGTGGTTGTCTTCACTGCCAGTGGACTCCATCAGAGGATGGGAAGATCTGGAAAAGAAGTTTCACAAGTATTTCTTCGCCGACATCTAAGAGATGAAGCTTACCGACTTGACAACCGTCAAGCAAAGAATGGATGAGTTGGTACAAGATTATGTCCAGAGGTTCTAGGATATACAGAGAATATGATACAGTCTGAGTCTCAATGACAGTTAGTTGGCAGAGTTGGCATTTCAAGGACTCCTAAACCCAATTAAGGAGAGATTTTCATCACACGAGTTCGAGAGCCTCTCGCAACTACTGCAAAGGGTATCGGCACATGAGAGCTGATTCCAAGAGGCCAAGAGGGACATGCATCGGAAGAAAGTGGCATACGCCCAAGTATACTATTTGGACTCTGACGAGAGAAGCGATTCAGATGCAAAGGTCAGTATGGCCGAGTGGTCCAAGAACAAGAAACAGATTGTGTTGGACCGGAAACGGCGACCAGAGGGGGGTGAATGGGAGCTTTTAAAATTTCAGACTAAAAATAGCCTTCTGTTTTAATTCTGTCTTCTGCGGAACATGCTTCGAACACACCCTTCGAAGTTCTGGTTCGGAGGTATTTTACAGCTTCGAAAACAGGCTTCGCAAGGAGAAAAAGTTCGAAGTCAAGAAGACTTCGCTCCACCCACAACCCCGAAAATTCAGCTCTGCTAAGGGTCCCTTTGGTTTGGCTTCCGGAAGCAGCTTTTGCTTCCTGGAAGCCAAAAGCCAAACCAAAGGGTATATTTCTACCCAGCGACTTTTAGTAAAAGCAGCTTTTGGTGCAGTGTAAATGTAAAAGCTCCTCCAGACCTGCTTTCTGCGGCTTTTGGCTTTTGGCTTCGCAACCATACAAAATTTCATAAATTGACATTTCAAATTTCATACAACCACACAAAATTCTATAAATTGACATTTCAAATTTCATACAACCATACAAAATTTCATAAATTGACATTTCAAATTTCATACAACCACACAAAATTCTATAAATTGACATTTCAAATTTCATACAACCATACAAAATTTCATAAATTGACATTTCAAATTTCATACAACCATACAAAATTTCATAAATTGACATTTCAAATTTCATACAACCATACAAAATTTCATAAATTGACATTTCAAATTTCATACCATACAAAATTTCATAAATTAACATTTAGAATTTGATACAACCATATAAAATTTCATAAATTGACATTTCAAATTTCATACAACCATACAAAATTTTATAAATTGACATTTCAAATTTCATACACCCATACAAAATTTCATAAATTAAATTTTTTACAGAGCTCACAGCTCAAAGCAGCTTGTTCACAGCCGTTTCAGCCAAACGACTTTGAGCTTTCTCACAGCTGACTTTCCACAGCAGCTTTTCCACAGCCCACAGCCCACAGCAGCTTTTTCCCACAGCCACAGCTCAACCAAACACACCCTAAGTCAGTGCAGGCTCCGCACACAGGGTACCTTTGAGCAGGCTTCACACTTTACCCTTCGCAAGAGCGGACTTCCCTCTGAGGACTTCGATCAAATACTCAGCAACAACAACTGGTGCTGGGCTTCGTACTTCGAAGGTCTAAACGCACACTGAACAGACTTCGCCAAGGACTTCGACAAAAGAAGAAAACGGGCTTCGATCTAAGCCAACAACAGTGCTTCGCTAGTAATCAGAGAGGTCTAGCCTCCAGTTTACACAGAGTGAACAGACACTGAAAAACTCACACTTCACTTGAACAGGCTTCTCACACACTTCTCCAGAAAAGATTCAGTGCACAAACTCAACTCAAAAGAAGTGAGACACAGAGAGATCAAAGCATGCAGTGAAGTACGCATACAAGTTCAAGCAGTAAATGAAAACATAATCAAAACTTCATTGCTTGAACAGGGAACACAAAATGAACTCACAGACCGAATACAACGTGTGTGGCGGCTAGCACAGGAGCTCGAAAATGACTGCTCAAAGTGTTGATGTGACCTAGCTAGCCTCCACTATTTATAGGCACTATTCAGCCCTGTGAATAGACTACTTTACCTCTAGGGTTTACACCAGTTTTGTCTCATCAGAACAGGGGGTACAACTGGTAGTCTACTTTATTTTGAGGCTTCTTTTGTCAGCTTCGCATAGGGGGCAACACCAGCTTTTGCAGAGCAGACGCGGTCAGCCTTTGCAGTTTGGACCCTTCTGAAGCCCTCCTTCGCACGCGAGGGGTGCGGTAGCTTCGGTGAGAAGCCTTGAGCCTGACGACCTTCGCTTCACCGAAGTCAGCCTTCGATACAGAGACGGTTTTGAGCCGAAGTACCTCAAGTCAGCCTCACTCCAGAGCCAGCCTCACTCCGAAGTCAGCTTCACTCCGAAGCCAGCCTCACTCCGAAGTCAGCTTCACTCCAGAGCCATCCTCACTCCGAAGCCCCACCTTTGTAGTACCACCCTTCGAAGTCCCTCCTTCGTCCAAGGCCTCCGCATGAAGCATTCCATGAACACTTCGTCGCAGTGTCTCTCCCCGAGCACACTCCTCGACGATCCTCACTCGAACCATGCCTTTGATGCACCTCGACTTCTGAGACCTTCGTCGGGTATACCTTCGAGTGCCTCCCTCCGGAGCACACTTCGAACGCCTTGCCTCATTGCTGAGGACTTGGTCCACCATACTCCGAAGTCACTCCATTCGGAGTACCCTTCGAAGTGCCTCGCCTCCGAGGACTTCGTCTCGGAGTACCTTCACCCAGAGCCACACTCCGCACTTACTGCCTTCTCCTGGCGCACCTCGACCCGAGGTCCAACCTCGACCCCTTCGCAGCCTTCGTGACCGAGCTCCCCGCTCGCCTGGCATCAAGCCTCCCGCTTGACCCAGGTTCACATGCTATGAACCGTCCGTCGCCTCCGAAGTCACCTGCGCACCACAGACAGACAGACAAGTGTATCCAGTACCCCGGAGACCTCTTCGGGTAAACAACCTCTGATACACACTCCGGTGTATCGCCCAAAATACTGAACCCTTCGGTACAACCCAGTCATCGTGTACTGTTGGACCCCTCCGACAGGCACACTCCGCTGCAACAGCTGCAGCAAATAGAGCCCACCGAACCCTTCGGCGAAACAACTTCCAAACCCCTTCGGAGGGACCCCTTCGAATCAGAGGGTAAAATCCGTCAATCACTCATCACAGACTCCGAAACCAACACTTGGTTTCTCAGATTGCGTGCCCGTGGGTGAAGTCGGCCAAAAAAGAGGAGAAGTATGACTTTGACATCAACAAGGCCAACAAGATATTTGACCTATTGCTTAAAGAGAAATACAGATAGACAGTAATGTCACCTCATCCGGCCTCATCAGGAAGTACCAGGGGAGGTCAGAAGAAAGGAAAAACAATGAAGACAGCCGTGGTTACTCACGTTTCAACCCCCATTGGAACTATGAGTTCTTCAGGCTTTGTTGGAACGAGGGGTTGTGTCTACCATACATGGATGACTGCCTAGGATGCGGTACCCAAGGCAGGGCACAAGATGATCATCGGCCATGTAACACCGGGCTAAGTTCATTTGATCGAGAGATTGTGCACCAAATGTTGTCACCTCCAAGGGTACCGACGCTATAGAGGCTCGGACCCATCGATCCCGAAGGAATCTGTCCGGTGATGTATGATGACAAAGATAAAGCAGGGAAGCCGCAGTGGTGTCCCCCCAGGATCTTCACGAGGAGTCAGAAGAGAATGGTGCAATGTCTGCGGAAAAGAGAAGGAAAGGCGCAGATGCACGACGAGGAAGTTAATCGGCCTTGCAGGATCAGAAGCAAATGGTGACCAAAACATAAGGCCGATCATGACAATAAGAAAGATGCAGAAATAAACATGGTTTTCTTCCTCCCTACAGAGTATCGGACAACCCGTGAAGATGACATCAACCATGCCGATACGATGGCTCAATTGGTGTTGGCTCCACAACCAACAATCTTTGATATGCCAGAAGACCTTGAGCATCGGCACCTAAGTCCCCCTCTACATCAAGGGGCTGGTTAACGGGAAGCTGATGCCCAAGATGATGATAGACGGAGGGGTTGCCATTAACTTGATGCCTTACACCACCTTCCGGAAGCTTGGAAAGGCGTTGGAGGAGCTTATCAGGACTAACATGGTATTGAGAGATTTCGGCGACAACTCGTCAGACACGATGGGGGTGCTAAACGCAGAGCTGACAGTTGGGAGCAAGATGATGTCGACCACCTTTTTCGTCATAGAGGGGAAATGATCTTACAGTTTGATGTTGCGATACGATTGGATACATGCGAATTGCTGCATCCCCTCGACAATGTATCATAACCTCATACAGTGGGTCAGTGATCAAGTGGAAATAGTTCCCACCGATAAGTCAGTTAACATAGATGCAATCGATTTGTCAGTATGGAAAACAGAAGGAGTCATCTGTCTATCAGGAAGGGCTTGGGACGGTAATTTTCAGGAAGTGTCAGATGATGGCATCAACCCAATCAATGAAGAACTGCCTAAACTCCTCCTGTAAAGGCAGCGCCAAATGAGTGAAAGGGTCCCCAATGAAATGAGAGCAGATTGAAGATCTACGATGAAGGACTGGGGAGAAGGCCGAACGAGTACTCAAGAGAACACTTATCAATTGTTTGGATGAAGCACTAAAAGTCGATGCCAATGGCATCGCCTTGAGATGGCCGATGCAAAGGCATCACCCTTAGACCAAAACACAACATAAGAGACTTGATGTCCAATTCAAAGGAATCAAAGGCAATATATTGCAAAAGGGGAAATTTTTCATTACAAGACTGCTGATTCTACATAAAGTTAGAGTACTCGATGGATGGCCTCAATTGCCCGTAGCCATATAAGGTCGACATTGTGAATAAGGGCCTAGTCTTCGACATCCGAGCCAGGAATATCTTGAAGGGTGCGGTGGCAACGTTCTGCGTGGCGGATGACATCGACAAATCAGTGTTTCTAGGCATCGACTCGGTCCAGCAAAGAGACCACAGCACCCTCTTGTTTAACAATCTGTGCCCGGGTCCGCTCTAGCTCCATGATCAGATCGGCCTCCCTCAATCGTAGCCAATCAAGCTCCTGCGACACGGTTGAAAACTCGGCCTCAGCACGCTCCCAGAGGGTTCCTTAGTCACGACCGCCTCCTTGTTGCCTCCAAGAGCGATGTCTGACTAGCTCGGTCAGCTATCCTCTTGGTGGCTCACTGCATGGACGGGCGATGGTACTGCAGCTACGTGGCCAGCATGAGAGCATTGGCCAGCTCTAGGGAAAGGTGGTCTTAGGCGTCGTTGAAGTGCCCCTGTATCAGACCCGAGTCATTGATCAGGACCTCTACTAGATCATCTAGGTGACATAGTAGGTTCTATAACACCTCCTTCACGACCGAGGGCAACTGAGTTAGGGTCAATGAGGGAACACTGGTAGCCTCCACTAGATACGGCTGGACGTCAAAGGAAAATTGCTGGGCAAAAGACTGAGAAGAAGGAGAGTTAGGCAGGATCTAACCACGTGATGACCGCAAGAGCAAGGGAAACTTATGTCAGCAGATCCGGTTGAGGAGCCATGCTGAATAGCGTGGGCCTCATGGCTCTAGAAGTGATGAGTCATTGTCAACGATAGTCAAAGAGGACTGAAGAAGAGAGGAGATCTGCTGTTTTATGGGCCGCGTGTGACTCAGGTACACGGGCAGCGAGCGACTGTCGGGCAGAGGAGGCTGCGAAGTCGGGCTGGCCCAATCCGGGTGCATGGGCCAGAAGCAGTAGAAGACCCACTGGGCTGTTGACCAGGATTGACTCAGGTACACGGGCGGTGAGTGATTGCCGGGCTGAGAGAGCTGCGGAATCGGGCCGGCCCAATCCGGGTACCTGGTGCAAAGTCGGTGGAGGCTTTGTCAGTTTCGGCGCAAAACTGACGACCGTCGATCTTGTATCCGACTGTCCAGAAGAGAAGCCGTAGTCGCTACGAAAACTTAGCTTCCGGATAAGTCATCTGTAACTCTAGGCCCACAGTCAGTCTGTCGTGTCTGTAAAAATACCTAAGGGCAGTAGAGTCTTTTCCTTTATTTTTGAGTCTGTAAAAACCCTAAGGGGCAGGTAGAATATTCCTAGTGTTGGGCTGCCTATAAATAGGACCCCAACCCCTAGGGTTTGGACTACCCTTTTGCTGAAAATCAATACTACTCCTTTGGGTCATTTTGTTTCTTGCATTCTCTCTCCCCTGTTCATGCGTGGGTCACCAGGCAACAAGCCTTGTTCTTCCTGAAGTTTTTAAGTGACTTTTTGTTGTCTGGGAGAGCTTTTAATCTGGCTGTTTTTGCTTGTGGGAAGCATTTTTGTGCACTGCAGTTCATTCTCTGTGCGTGCGATCAATTTATTTGGAACAGAAGCTTCTCTGTTGTATGTGTTCTTCGTGAGAAGTAGTACTAGTTCTTGCTGTTGCAAGTAGTACTACTACTCTGTAGCAAGTAGTACTACTTTCCTGTAGCTACAGTATGCTAGTACTTTAGCCTTGCTTTTCCTGTGTTGCTTTTTGATCGAGTTGGCAGGGTCAAAGTCCCTTTTCTTGTGTGAAGTCCAACTCTGTGTTGCAGACTTCGAATCTGCAAGCTTCGAATCTGCAGGCTTCGAATCAGCAGACTTCGAATCAGCAGACTTCGAATCTGCAAGCTTCGAATCTGCAGACTTCGAATCTGCAAGCTTCGAACCTGCAGACTTCGAATCAGCAGGCTTCGAATCAGCAGACTTTGAATCAGCAGACTTCGAATCTGCAAGCTTCGAATCTACAGACTTCGAATCTGCAAGCTTCGAACCTGCAGGCTTCGAACCTGCAGGCTTCGAATCAGCAGACTTCGAATCAGCAGTCTTCGAATCTGCAAGCTTCGAATCTGCAGACTTCGAATCTGCAAGCTTCGAACCTGCAGACTTCGAATCAGCAGACTTCGAATCAGCATACTTCGAATCTGCAACCTTCGAATCTGCATACTTCGAATCTGCATACTTCGAATCTGCATACTTCGAATCTGCATACTTCGAATCTGCAACCTCCGAATCTGCAACCTCAGAATCTGCAACCTCAGAATCTGCAACCTCAGAATCTGCAACCTCAGAATCTGCAACCTCAGAATCAGCAAACTTCGAATCTGCAGACTTAGTCAATCTGTTCTCGCGTTGCTGTTTAGTTTTTCTTTTTAAAATGCATTGGGTTTTGGGAGCAGGCCATTGATTCGAAAGAATTTTTAGGCGCCCATTCACCCCCCCTCTGGTCGCTACTTTCGGTCCTACAAGTGGTATCAGAGCCTGGTTAGGGTTTTTCCATACCTTAACCGGTTCTAAACCCCGGTAGTGACCATGACGTCTCCTGGCAAGGTCCCGTCCTTGGAAGCCTATGGCTATAATTATTGGAAGACTCGCATGCGAGCTTATCTAATGAGCCAGGGCTCGGACATATGGGACATTTGTGTTCACACCACATTTGTCATTCTGCCAGTCACTGAGCATGGTACTGCTGGTATCATTGCTCAGCATCTGAGCAACAGTAAGGCTGTGAACATTCTGTTTTCTGGATTAGGTCCCACTGAGTTTGAGCGTGTGAGTCATCTCTCCACTGCGAGAGAGATCTGGGCTACCCTCAAGGCACACCATGAGGGAACAGCACAGGTCAAGGCTCGGCTCTATCAGACCTACCGGCGTGAATATGAGAATTTCACACAGAAGCCGGGTGAATCTGTTGAGGCTTTTTTTGGTCGCTTTCAGTCGATCATTAACAAGCTTCGGGACAACAAGGCTGAGGGTTCTCAGTTAGTCTCAGATCACGAGCAGGCGCTCAAGGTTCTTCATACCTTGGACCCAAAGATCTGGGAGATCAAGGTATCCTCTATCGTTGAGAGCACTTCTTACGATACCTTGACCATTTCTGAGTTATTTAGCAAGCTGAAGGCCACTGAGGTAGATATCCAGCTGAGATCAAATCTCACTGGTTCGGGATCAAAATCCCTGGCCCTTGCTACACCTTCTGTTGATCCCTCTGCTGTGAGTTGTGCTGGGTTCTCTTTGATGTCTATCACTGAGGACCAGCTTGAGTCTTTGGGAGATGATGAGTTGTGTCTGTTTAACAACCGGGTGCGTCGTGTCTATGACAAAAGAATGTTCAAAAGACACGGCACAAAATCCGGATGCTTTGAGTGTGGTGATCCAGGACACTTCATCGCCGACTGCCCCAAGCGCAACGGCCACAAGAAGGGCACCAGTGGCAGCTTCCACGACTCCGGCAAGCATGAGAGCTCATCCTTCAACAAGGGCAAGCCGAAGACTCGTTTCTTCAAGAAGGCCCTGAAGGACTACCGACGAGAGAACAAGAAGCGCGACAAGGCCTTCTTCGCCGAGATGGAGAAGAGCTACTCCAAGCAGTCCACGTCTTCTTCCTCTTCATCAAGCTCAAGCGATGAGGAGATCGTCATCAGGAAGGGGAAGGACAAGGACGATTCGGCGGGCCTCTGCTTCATGGCCTTCGGAGACAAGCCGAAGAGCCGCTCACACCAGCGCCGAAGATCCCGCAAGAGCTTCTGTTCAATGGCTCTTGGGGATAAGGAAGAAAAGAGCTCCTCCGACGACTCCGACGACGACGATAGCAAGGTATCATCATATGAGCGCGAAATTGTTGATTTACTTGAGAGCAATCGTCAGGAGTTGAAGTATCGGGAAAAACTGCTTAGGGGGGCTAAGAAAGGATAGATGAGTTAGAAAGTGAGCTTGCCGTAGCCAACGGCAGAGTTGAGAGTCTATCTTCTTCCCCTTGCTTGGGTGGTAGCAGTGAGTGCCCGAAGTGTGAGGCGCTCCTGTGTGACCTGTCGACTTTGAAGTCTAGGTACACAGAAAGGGTTGATGAGAGGGATGCTTTGGCCACTGAGCTTGAAAGCGCTCAGCTGGAGCTGAAAGATGCTCAAGCCACTGTCGTCACACCCTGTGTTCATTGCCCAACTCATCTAGCTGCCTTAGCTGAGCTGAAATCCAAGGGCGATGAGCATTTGGGTGATTTGGAGAGGTTAAGAGCTGAGCTTGCGCAGACTAAGCTAGAGCTTGAGACATTGTCAGTTCCACCCACTGTCTGTGAGAACTGTCTGTCTCTTAGAATGGAGTTGATCAAGCTGAAATCTGAAAAGTCTGTCCAAGTGGAGAGTGAGTGTGAGACCTGCTTGTCTCAGGTGGAGGTACTAGCTTCCTTGAGAGAGGAGCTAGCTGATTCTCAGAATGAGAATTTTTATCTCCGGTCTATCCTGAGTTGGATCAGTGCTAGAGAGCCACAACTCGGCATGATGATCCAGCAGTTCAAGAGGCAGGATGGGTTTGGGGTAGGTTATACCTACACCAAGGCTGACTTTGAGAGTGCCATTAGCCGGGCAGTGGAGTGGAGTAAAATGACTCCAGAGCAGAGGTATCCCAAGACCCACTCTACTGAGTCTTCCCTGGCTTGTCAGCCCAAGGATGGAGTGATCAATGAACCACCTAAAGCTCCACCCAAGAAACCTATCTGGGTTCCTAAGCCCAAACACCTCCACTCCTCTTTAGATTCTCTTCCTGGACCCTCTCAGCCCAAGAAGACCACACCAAACACTACCAAGCCCAAGAACCCCAAGCCTCAACCACATCCCAAGAAGCCTACCTATCATTGTGAGTATTGTCAGAGAGACGGGCATCTTGCGGAGTTTTGCTTCAGGAGGAAGCGGGTTGAGAGAGCAGAGAGGGCTCGTAGTGATCAGGTGCAGTTCTACCAGCAGGGTGGTAGACTGCGTGTTCCTCGGCGCGGGGAGAGGCTGGAGGCCAGGCCGCGTCGTGTAGGTGGTGGTAGAGGAGACGGCTTTCTTGCCCATGCTCCAGTTGGTGGTGTTCGTTCCGGCAGAGTTCCAGACCGTGTTGGCTATGGTTCTGGACCTCGTGGCCGCAGGGTTAGGAAGGACCGTGGACCGCGTTTTGAGCCGCGTTTTGGTCCAAACTCTTTTGATGGTTTTCGCTTTCCATCTTTTGAGCAGATGGCTCGACACTGGTTTAGCTCTTTTGCTAAACCTGGTGCCGGACCATTTGCTCCCACTTACAGACATTGATTGTGCAGGACCGGGGACTGGAGGATGTTTGGATCATGGACTCAGGATGCTCTCGCCACATGACGGGACATCGCAGATGGTTCTCCAGTCTCACTCCCCCGAGCTCCAAAGAGTACATTACATTCGGGAACAGCGGTCAAGGGAAAGTAAGTGGCATAGGCTCAATCAGCATCTCAGACCATTTCTCTTTAAAGAATGTTGCTTTGGTCAAAAATCTGAATTTTAATTTAATTTCTGTGTCGCAACTTCTTGAGGATGGTTTGGAAGTGCGTTTTAAGAAGGGAAATTCTTCTGTGGTTGATTCTAGAGGGTCTTTAGTTTGTCAGATTTAACCCTTCGGTAAAGTTTTTCGAATTGACTTCTCTAGTTCTTTTGGCCCTTCTCGCTGTTTGATTGCTGGATCCTCCTCTGAGCTCTGGAAGTGGCATAGGAGGTTAGGGCATTTGAGTTTTGATCTGCTAGTCAGGTTAAGCTCTATGGACCTCATCCGAGGATTGCCCAAGCTTAAGATGGAGAAGGATCTAGTGTGTCATCCCTGTCGTCATGGAAAAATGGTTGCCGCTTCTCATTCACCTGTGACTCAGGTGTTGACCTCGTATCCAGGCGAGCTTTTACATTTGGACACTGTAGGTCCAGCTCGGGTACGCTCAGTCGGTGGGAAATGGTATGCACTTGTGATTGTTGACGACTTTTCTCGTTTCTCGTGGGTTTTCTTTTTGGAGTCTAAGGATGAAACTTTTCAATTTGTCCATGACCTGATTTTGAAGCTGAAGAATGAGAACAATGGCCGGATGCGAGCAATTCGCTCCGACAACGGTTCTGAGTTCAAGAATTCTCAGTTTGTCAGCTTCTGTAGTGATCAGGGTCTGGACCATCAGTTTTCCTCTCCTTACACTCCCCCACAGAACGGCGTTGTGGAACGAAAGAACCGCACGCTAGTCGAGATGGCCAGGACGATGCTCGATGAGCACAGGACTCCTAGGCGTTTTTGGGCTGAAGCCATGAACACGGCTTGCTATCTGGCCAACCGCATTTTTCTTAGAGCTTACCTAGGTAAGACATCATATGAGTTGCGGTTTGGCAGACAGCCCAAGGTGAGCCACTTGCGAGCGTTTGGCTGCAAGTGCTTTGTGCTCAAGAAGGGAGGGCATTTGGACAAGTTTGAGTCTCGCTGCTGGGATGGTGTTTTTCTTGGTTATGCTTTGCATTCTCGAGGTTTTCGTGTTTGGAACCTCGAATCCCAGCTGCTTGTCGAGACTTGTGAAGTTTCTTTTGATGAGTCCATGCCTTCTTTGACTCCTTCGTTTGAGCTTTCTGGTGATGATGAGCTCGGAGAGTCCATCTTTGAAGAAGATGAGGATACTCCAGCTGCTGATGAGGGTGGGCCTTCTGCATCCCCCGCAGAGCGCACACCTTCTGAGACTTCGACTGATGATGAGGGCGGACCTCTGATCACTTCTTCCACTTCGATCGAGCACCCTCAGTCGAGTCCAGAGGTGCCAGCTGCTGACTCAGGTGAGGTGACTTCAGATCACCAGGGAACCCGAGCAGTTCAGCGTGACCATCCCTCAGAGCTCATCATTGGTGATTTGACTGAGAGAACTTTGCGTTCTTCTGCCTCTCTTGCTGTGTTTGCTGAATCGGCTTTTGTTGCATCTTTTGAGCCTAGAGACGTCTCTCATGCTCTTTCTGATTCAAATTGGATTAATGCTATGCAAGAAGAGCTTGAGAATTTTGTCCGCAATCGGGTTTGGACATTAGTTGAGCCGCCATCAGAATGCAACCCCATAGGCACCAAGTGGGTGTTCAAGAACAAACAAGGTGAAGATGGGGTTGTGGTGCGCAACAAGGCTCGACTAGTTGCCCAGGGTTATTGCCAGAAGGAAGGTATTGACTTTGAAGAAACCTTCGCTCCTGTTGCCCGTCTTGAGTCCATTCGCATTCTTTTAGCATTTGCCGCTTCAAAGGGTTTTAAGCTTTTTCAAATGGACGTTAAGAGTGCTTTTCTGAACGGGTACATAGAAGAGGAGGTTTATGTTAGGCAACCCCCCGGTTTTGAGAACCCTAAGTTTCCTCGACATGTTTTTAAATTGCACAAAGCTTTATACGGGTTGAAACAAGCCCCCAGGGCTTGGTATGACCGGTT
The DNA here is from genome assembly GCA_019279435.1 of Zizania palustris. Taxonomy (NCBI): domain Eukaryota; kingdom Viridiplantae; phylum Streptophyta; class Magnoliopsida; order Poales; family Poaceae; genus Zizania; species Zizania palustris. The sequence goes on from JAAALK010000079.1 coordinate 49,601,438, forward strand.
AAAGCAGTTTTTGTTGGGGAAGGGTTTTGTGATGGGTTCTGTGGACAAAACTCTTTTCTTGCTCAGAGATGCTTCAGATTTCTTAGTTGCTCAGATTTATGTGGACGATATTATCTTTGGCGGTACTACTGATTCTCTTGTGTCCAAGTTTTCTGAGCAGATGCACAGTGAGTTCGAGATGAGCCTCATGGGTGAGCTCAAGTACTTTCTAGGGCTCCAGATCAAGCAGACCAAGGACGGCACCTTCATCCACCAAGGTAAGTACACTCGTGACATGTTGAAAAAATTTGACTTTGGTGGTGAGCTGAAGCCGCAGATGACCCCGATGGGCACTTCTGGGGGTCTGGACAAGGACGAGAGCGGCGTCAAGGTCAACGAGAGAGAATTTCGAGGGATGATCGGGTCGCTGCTGTACTTGACGGCGACTAGGCCAGACATACAGTTCGCCGTGGGACTGTGCGCGCGCTTCCAGTCTTCACCACGCGCGTCTCATCGGCAGGCTGTCAAGCGCATCTTCAGGTATCTCACTTATGCGCCTGATCTTGGTCTCTACTATTCAGCATCATCTTCTCTTGATTTATCTGGCTTTTCGGACGCTGACTTTGGTGGGTGCCGGTTGGATCGCAAGTCGACTTCCGGTACTTGCCAGTTTCTTGGTTCTTCTCTTGTCTCTTGGTCTTCTCGAAAGCAATCTGGAGTTGCTCTTTCGACCACAGAGGCTGAGTATGTAGCTGCTGCTAGCTGCTGCTCACAGTTGGTTTGGATGATTTCCACTCTGCGAGATTTTGGGTTGTTCTTTCCTACCAGAGTTCCTTTGTTTTGCGACAGCACCAGTGCTATTAGTGTAGGGAAAAACCCATGTCTTCATTCAAAAACCAAACACATTGATGTGCGCTTTCACTTTTTGCGGGATCAATATGAGAAAGGTGTCATTGACCTTGTTCATGTTGATACCCATCATCAGTTGGCTGACATTTTCACCAAACCCCTAGATCAGTCTACTTTTGAGCGTTTACGAGGGGATTTGGGTGTTGTGTATCCTTTCTAGGATATTTTGCGTCAGTTTTTCTTTCTTCTTTACTCTTTTCTTGAGTCTTTTTGTGTGTGTTCATATCATACATATTCACATATCACACTTTTGAGCCTGCTTCTGTTATATGATTAAACTGCTTTACTTATTCTAGCTGGTACATGCTTTTGATTACTCGTCGATGATCATGCTTTGTTTCAGTTCATTTGATATGTCTGATATCTGTCATATGCATGGCTTTTACGCTTTCAACTTGAAAAATGATCACCATTGCTTCTGGTAACTAGCATGTGTAGGCTGAGTGCTTTTGCTATCTGTTACATGCCTTGTAGCTAGTTCATCACATAGATGCAGATATGCAACTTGGACATCTTTATGCTTTAACATGGAAAATATGCTATAAAAATGATAAAAAATCAAAAAATGAATGAAAATTCCATGCCTTTTTATGCTTGAGTTGAAAAGATCCAAGTGGGTTTGCTTTGTCGCATTGCATTGTTCTGGACTGCTTACCATAGCACTTTGGTATGAACTAGGACAGTGTAGTGTATGCCAAGACCAATGTCTTAAGCTTCCGATGGTCCAGTTTTGGCCTAGGCTTGACTTGGTCGGTTAGCATAAGGTTTGACATGCAAATAACCCTTGGCAAAAATGAAAAAGGAAAAATGAAAAAGCCTGAACATTTAACAAGATAACCAGTTTGCTGAAGCACTTTGTTTTGAACAATGTTTATCTTGGTAGACATCAGTTAGCTTCTGCATCTCATGCTTTACCTTGCTTATTAACTAGGAAATATGGTGATGTTTTGTTTTGCAAAAACTGAAAAATGCGTGCTAATGACTTTCTTTAGATATCATCTGTTGCACTGATCATGCCATGTGTCTTAAGACAGTATGTCTGTTGCTATACTTGTTAGATGTTGTAATTGCAGTCAATCATATCTGAGAAGCATGCTTTCTACACTCCACCTACACCCCAGCTGAATTCACTGCATATTTTGAGGGGGAGTTGCTTTTCAGGGGGAGTCTGTGTCTCTTTTGAGTGCTTGATGAGTTTACTTGTCAACAAGGGGGAGAAAATTTGGGATCAGAGTTTAAGGGGGAGTTAGTTCTTACTCTGTCGATATCCTTGTTGTTCTGAAATCACACTCATTTTGAGCTTTTACGTTTTGGTTAACCATAATGACCGTTTCTTGCTTTTGGTTGGCTTTTGGTCATTAGGGTTAAACTTTTACCTCATTTCTTCTTCTTCTTTGTTTTTCTTGCGTTTTGTTTTCGTGTTTCCACATTTGTTCACAGGTGTTGAAGAGCTGAGAATTGAGGAGTGTTGACAATGCACTCATCAAGGGGGAGATTGAGGAGCCATGCTGAATAGCGTGGGCCTCATGGCTCTAGAAGTGATGAGTCATTGTCAACGATAGTCAAAGAGGACTGAAGAAGAGAGGAGATCTGCTGTTTTATGGGCCGCGTGTGACTCAGGTACACGGGCAGCGAGCGACTGTCGGGCAGAGGAGGCTGCGAAGTCGGGCTGGCCCAATCCGGGTGCATGGGCCAGAAGCAGTAGAAGACCCACTGGGCTGTTGACCAGGATTGACTCAGGTACACGGGCGGTGAGTGATTGCCGGGCTGAGAGAGCTGCGGAATCGGGCCGGCCCAATCCGGGTACCTGGTGCAAAGTCGGTGGAGGCTTTGTCAGTTTCGGCGCAAAACTGACGACCGTCGATCTTGTATCCGACTGTCCAGAAGAGAAGCCGTAGTCGCTACGAAAACTTAGCTTCCGGATAAGTCATCTGTAACTCTAGGCCCACAGTCAGTCTGTCGTGTCTGTAAAAATACCTAAGGGCAGTAGAGTCTTTTCCTTTATTTTTGAGTCTGTAAAAACCCTAAGGGGCAGGTAGAATATTCCTAGTGTTGGGCTGCCTATAAATAGGACCCCAACCCCTAGGGTTTGGACTACCCTTTTGCTGAAAATCAATACTACTCCTTTGGGTCATTTTGTTTCTTGCATTCTCTCTCCCCTGTTCATGCGTGGGTCACCAGGCAACAAGCCTTGTTCTTCCTGAAGTTTTTAAGTGACTTTTTGTTGTCTGGGAGAGCTTTTAATCTGGCTGTTTTTGCTTGTGGGAAGCATTTTTGTGCACTGCAGTTCATTCTCTGTGCGTGCGATCAATTTATTTGGAACAGAAGCTTCTCTGTTGTATGTGTTCTTCGTGAGAAGTAGTACTAGTTCTTGCTGTTGCAAGTAGTACTACTACTCTGTAGCAAGTAGTACTACTTTCCTGTAGCTACAGTATGCTAGTACTTTAGCCTTGCTTTTCCTGTGTTGCTTTTTGATCGAGTTGGCAGGGTCAAAGTCCCTTTTCTTGTGTGAAGTCCAACTCTGTGTTGCAGACTTCGAATCTGCAAGCTTCGAATCTGCAGGCTTCGAATCAGCAGACTTCGAATCAGCAGACTTCGAATCTGCAAGCTTCGAATCTGCAGACTTCGAATCTGCAAGCTTCGAACCTGCAGACTTCGAATCAGCAGGCTTCGAATCAGCAGACTTTGAATCAACAGACTTCGAATCTGCAAGCTTCGAATCTGCAGACTTCGAATCTGCAAGCTTCGAACCTGCAGGCTTCGAATCAGCAGACTTCGAATCAGCAGTCTTCGAATCTGCAAGCTTCGAATCTGCAGACTTCGAATCTGCAAGCTTCGAACCTGCAGACTTCGAATCAGCAGACTTCGAATCAGCATACTTCGAATCTGCAACCTTCGAATCTGCATACTTCGAATCTGCATACTTCGAATCTGCATACTTCGAATCTGCATACTTCGAATCTGCAACCTCCGAATCTGCAACCTCAGAATCTGCAACCTCAGAATCTGCAACCTCAGAATCTGCAACCTCAGAATCAGCAAACTTCGAATCTGCAGACTTAGTCAATCTGTTCTCGCGTTGCTGTTTAGTTTTTCTTTTTAAAATGCGTTGGGTTTTGGGAGCAGGCCATTGATTCAAAAGAATTTTTAGGCGCCCATTCACCCCCCCTCTGGTCGCTACTTTCGGTCCTACACCGGTAGCAGTGGCTGATCGTGGAGCACCATTGGCGGAAGAAGTAGCGGCATCATCCTCTGTTGTAGTCACTAGAAGGGTGTGGGAGATTTCCTCCACACAACTACCCTAGGGGGCAGGCGAGCCCGTGACGTCTGGCATCGGCTGCATTCAAAGCCGATGTAAGGTACAAAGAGAAAAAAAGAAAACAAAAGTACCTGATGAGAGCCATTAGCTGGAGGTACCTCGGTGACGGGCTCAACGACCGCCGACACACCTTATGATGTGCCGGCCCTAGCCGGTGTACTCATAACAGTGGTGTCGGCCGACGCGTCAAGGTCAGCAATGTCAACCTCTAGAGTATCGGCCCTAGTGGCAAAGTCCACGACGGTGTCTCTGATAGTCGGAGTCAACTAGGAATGATCTGGGTCATCCGCCGGCTGGTCTGACATAGCGACAGGGGAAGGCTAGAAGAAATGAAAGAACAATGAGTATCAAAAGTGAAAGAAAGTATCATACAACAAAGACGTACGCACCTGAGCCAGTTGAGGTACATAGACAACAATGGGGGTCTGCACGATAGAAGGTGCTGATGGCATCAGCTGAGGAAGATGGAGAAAAACATCAAGCTATGGGCTGGAAAATGCCACAAGTAAAAGACGAGAGTTCGTCGGGCATAACGAAGCAAGGGACATAAAGATTACTTGGGTGGATCGAGTTCTAGTGGAGCGGCGCGTCACTGCGTTCGACGCCTTGCGCTTATGCGCTGGGGCCTTGACTCGCCTTTTGGAAAGCCATTCTAACAAAGTGGGATCCCTATGACCGAAGTTGGTAGTGGCCGATGGCAGCCCATACAGTATCGGACTACTGCTTCGGCTCATCAACAGAGCATCGATGTCATCCTCCTATGAAAGAAAGAAGAATCAAAAGACGAGGAATAAAATCAAAACAAAGGCTAAGTCACGAGAATCAGAACAAACCTCGGGGTCGATGTCGGTGAAGGCTAGATCCTGTGAAATAAAAAGTGTTTGGAATGTCGGTTGAAGATGTGCTGGCTCACTTCAGACCACCATTTCTTGTAAGGGATCGACGCTACCCTGCATGTGGCCCAGGAAGGAAGCTCTCCAAGAGAGATTGAATCAGCCATGGAAAAGAACCAATTGAGTTCCAAAGAACTTTCTACTTCACCACAGACCTAGATCCGACCGATGAAGAAGAGATCGATTGGCAACTGGCCGAGACCAAGTTGCTGGGCGCGGACCGTCGGATGATAAAACTCATAAGACGGCTTATGCGTAGGACCAACTGTGAAGTTGATCGGAAGAAGACAAGGAGAGATACAAGCAAGGAAGATGGCCTCGCTCTTTGGGCTCGCTAGCACATCAGCCAAAAATAGCCGATGTGGGTATTCATAATCGACCAAGGACTCATAGGCATACCACACTACGTTGTCACTAATGAAGCCGCAGTAAAAGGCCTTGAACCATCGGACCAAGATGTCAGCGGACATTCTTGCTCCCAGACTGTAGGAGGCCACCTCACCTAAGGATAGGCATCGGCGGGTGGTTGGAGAGGCAGACTCATGATGATTAGATGGAAAACAAAGAAGATCAAAGGAAGGACCGGAGGAAACTTTGGCTGTATATACGTTAAGCCATAGTTGGAGGAACCACCAGGGACCCCCAAGGTGACCTACCACATCACTGGCCGATAATCGGACCGATACCTGATGAAGAAGATAATAAAGGGAGCCAAGGAGGTATCAACCAAGGGGGATCGCAGCTCTAGCAGCCAGTTGTTCTGCTAATAATTAAAGATAACAAGTAGGCCTGAGGGTGGACCCAAGCATTAGGTATTGTAATGCCTTCATCTTTGCCTCGATCTCTGCTCGGTCTTCTTCGGGAATATCTTCAAGGGTAGGCGTCATGATGTTGCGGTTGTCGATATCTGCACCCCCATGGGATCCATCGGCGATGTACATGTAGTAGTTGTTGTAGACGTACCGACGGCCGATGTAGATGTACCCATCATGTTGGCGTAGCCTTCCCTAGTGGAGTCACCAAAAAGTGTGTTGACACGAAAACGTGCCCCCGTACTTGGGTCAGTTCGATAATCCAAAAGTGTGCGTATACTTAGGAACAAGCCTAAGCATAACAAAACACTGAAGTCATGTTCCGACTACCCTTAAAAGTGGCAAGGGGGTGGAGTATCCAGGTAATCAGATCAAAACAAATAATCCAATTAGCCAAAAAAATATATATTAAATAAAATAAACAGTAGGCTGACCGGAGCTTGACTGATTTGAAGGGTACTGTGTGAAGGGTTTCACCGAACGGTACCTTCGGCGTTTGATGCGAAGGGTCTCATCGAAGGTAGTCTTCGGCGTTCAGATTGATCTGGCCGAAGGCAGGCTCCAAACAGATCTCGACGCGAGATCACCTCCAAACAGTGGGGTTCGATGTGAAGTCTTTAACACGACAAATATCCCAACACAACATGCTGTCGTGACTTCGTCCGGAGCGAAGTATGGGCATGGCAAAGCCTGACGTGACGAAGCCTGACGTGACGAAGCCTATTGCGGAGCATGCTGTCACGCGGGACTTGGTCAAACCGACAATAGTGTGATGGTCTGGCATGGGTAGTCGAAGCAAGGATTCCGCCGAGGGGTGTTCTGGCGACCTCCGAAACCAGCTTCCTAGCTTCGGATACCTCCGGCGAAGGGGCTCTGAGCATGAAAACCTGCAACAGAACAAAGATCAAGTGCCAATTCGGCCTGGAGACCAAATCTTCTAAGTGTTGCAGTAGGGAAACGAAGGTAGCGATCTGCTACGTAGATTAATGGATACTTCACAAGCGAAGTAACAAGACGATAGCAATCTGTTACGTAGATTAACGGGTACTTCACGAGCGAAGTGGCAAGGCTTCCTACGGTTTCGACGTGGCCGGTGGAGGGCTTCCAGGCAAACCCACGAAGGTTGCATAAAGGTAAATAAAAAGTAAAGGTACGGTTCAAAGCTAGGGCTTTGTGATTGATTTGTGTTGGGGGGATTAATGAACCGGCCTCACCCCTATATTTATAGGGGCTAGTATTCTTATCTCCAAGATTAATCTGGTAGGATTCGACCTAATCAAACTTATGGATAAAAATAGCCAGAATCAGACTCAAACTCTATCTCTGGAAATCGGCCTGACGTGGGCCTTCGGTAGAGCCTGCCGAAGCCTGCTCCTTAGGCCGAAGCTTCGGTGGTCAGGCCTCTGGGCCGAAGGTAGCAGGCCGCTGGAAGGCTTCCGAAGCCCAAAGCTCAATGGGTCTTCGGCCCTGCAGGGCTTCGGTCCGATCCAAGTCATGTGTATTTTTGGCCCAAACTACCAAAATTGATATTTTGATAATCTTGACCATTTAATGCCATTTTTTTGCTATCAATAGACATCCAAGCACACAAATTTGAAACATATGGCTAGAGCATAGATGACTGATCTATTCCCATTCCTCAAAGGAAACTGGTAAGAAAAACTATGTGTTACATATGGAAAACTTGAGATTTGAGGGAAAATCATGACAATCACTCCAGGCTCACAAAACCTATACACCCCATCTTCTGAAGCTACTGCGATGAGAGATAGGAGTTCAAAATATTCTTTAGTAATTATCATATCAGACTTGCACATGATTTGGGAGTGCTATAAGCAAATGTATTTTGCAAAGCATTGCACTCAAGCACTCAAACCGACCAAATACTTGAGTCTCGAGGGTCCAAACGGGGGATTGGAGGCGGTGCGGGCGTCAGGGTGTAGGTGGTGAGCCTCTACGAGTTTTTGGGAGCTGACCGCCAAGGACCGGGGCCTAGAAGCATGGGAGGGTGGGCATCGAGGGCTCAGAGCAACGGATGGGCAGAGTGGTCGGGGCGCGGGGCGCGCTCGTGTGGTGGTGCACCACGCGACCGGTTGCCACCGTCGGCCGAGGGTAGAATTGAAGGCAGTGGCTGGGCAACGTCGTGAGTAATGAATGGTAGAGATTGTTCCAATGAGTATGAGTAAATAATTAATGTTTGAGATTGTTTAGATGAGTAATCCAACTCATCAGTTATATAGTGATATAGATAGGCAAGAACCCCTAAGAGATAGACGTGCCCATAACCGAATTTGGTTATTGTAATCTTTAGAATTTCAGTTTCCTAACACTTCTCCTTGGATACTTCTTGCGATATGCATATGTGTTATCAAAACTTCTCAATAACTCAATGGAAAAAATTGAGAGAAAGAACACCTATTGCGCCTTGGTTGCACGAATTGCCCCATTAAAAACCTTAAGATAAACTCTAGAAAGGCCCTTACTCCTACCCTTAAACTCATTTTTGAGAGTCCACGAGAAAAATCACGGTCCAACAAAACCCCTACTCAGCTCTCAAAAATAAGAGGGCTCTCAAAAGAGGCCACCAAACCCTTATCCATTAATGAAGTTCCTATTTAAATACAATATATGATTATGTTCCTATATTTAAATTTGAATTTTTGTATTTGCTTTTAAAATTTTGAATGTTTAAATTTGAATATTTAAATATGATAGATGATGGTGTTCCTATTGTTTAATACGATAGATGATTATGTTCTCATATTTAAAATTTAATATTTGTATTTGCATTTAAAAAGTTGAATATTTAAATATGATAGATGATTATGTTCCTATATTTAAATTTGAATATTTGTATTTACATTTAAAAATTTAAATATAGTCATTTATTATTAAACAATAAATACTTTATTTTGTATTGTGCTTTTGTCAAATACATGTGTATAGTGTGTGAAGAAATGGTGGAAATTGAAAATAGGGACTCTATTTTGAAAGCCACTGCTAGAGTGGAACCTAGAAAACATGCCTCTCAAAAATAAGGGGAGTTGTAGGGAGAGCTTTCAAATCAAAAGTAGGGGCACTTATTTGAGGGCTACTGCTAGAGTTGCTCTAATACAAGAAACTTTAGGAAAGCTAATTCGAGGGAAAAATTGTACAATTCACTCAAATATTTCATAAGATCTTCAAGATCAATTCAGGTACTTATTCTGCTTGACTAAGATTCAATTCTTCTTGTCGGTGTTATGTGAAGTTTTTCCCTGAAATATACAAGTATTTAAGTCTAACGAACACATATTTTCAAATCTAGATGTTTTAGGAGAGGCTTAGTGAATAATATGCGACACGATTTAGATCGTAACCGGGACACGAGATTGGGTTGCTCCTATATAAATACCTGACTATCTAGTTGGTTCCATGATGTGAGAAGAACAAAGATAACGACAAGTTAGACCAGAATCAAGAATCAAGCTAGGGTTTTGTCACCTCTCTCTACTGCATCACTGCCATTGCCACTCCATCCTTCCTGCCAACGTCCACCGACTAATGTGAGAGTAGGTCTCCGGCACATGTCGCTCTTGTGATTCTTCATCAGGAGAGAGCAAATAAGGTTTTTGAGAAGCGCTCAATGTTACTTATCGTGTTCATCACCACGGCACGCGTTACGTACAAATCTACCATCGGTCGTCGTCGTATACTATGATCCGACACTAGTAGAAACAACTCTGCACCAACCACAATTTCGTCTTGACTACCGTACAATGCGTGCATTACCTTTTTCGGTTATTGATCATCTTTTATGAAATCATGATTGATATGTTCTTGTATACTAATATGTTAAGTGTGTACATGCTAGTTCTCGCGGATGCCATAATTTATCTATTTCAAAAATTAATCTTGTAATTGCCTAATTATCCAACAATCCCAAAACCTTATTATAGGTAATGTGTAATTTATTCAATGGATGGTTTGCGGATGCACTAAGGCCAATTTTTTTCTAGTGTGCATTTCAAGGGATGGCAAGCAAAGGTATGTTTCTAGCTTACTGCTATGAATGTATTCAAAGAGAGACTTGTCCAACCTAAGGGTGAACTTTCTGCTGATGAGCAAAAGAAATTAGTTGAGGCTAATAATCTTTTCGTGGGATGCATTCTAGACGTGCTCTCTGATCGTCTGTGTGATGTTTACATCACCGTGGCATATGTGAAAAGTCGTGGCATGCTCTGATCACAAAATATGATGCTTCAGATGCAGACAATAAACTTTACCTTATGGAGAGTTTCCATGAATACAAGATGTTGAATAACCATTATGTGGTGGAGCTCATGAGGTTGTGTGCACTATAAAGGAATTTGACCTCATTAAGTGTCTTCTACTCGTTAAATTCATGGCTACATTCATAATTTCAAAGTTGTCTTCTTCATCGAGGAATTTAGCCACTACTCTAAAACATATAAGATAAGACATATTATTTTAAAACCTGATAGCGTCTCTTGATGTTGAAGAGAAAGATCAGGCAAATGATGCTTCTAAGAAAGGAGGAGAGGGCCAGTCTAGCACCAACTTAGTGCATAAGTTCCCACATAGCAAGAGCAAAGGGAAAAATAAGCCTACCAAGATTATGAATATCATACCTTTAATAATAAGAAGAAAAATAAGGCCGAGTTGAATTGTTTCACTTGTAGTGAACTAGGACATTTTCCAATGATTGTTTAGATCGAGCAGACCGCAAAGGGCAATGGGCGAATAATGTCAATATGGTGACCATGGGCAATACTGAGGATGTGTATGATAAACTACCTATTGTGCTTTCAGTATTTCAAACTACCAGCTAGTAGTTTGATATGGGTGCCAATGTTCAAGTATGTGTTGATATCTCTATGTTTTATTCTTACAAGGCCATCTACGATCCGTCATAATGGTGAATGGGTCACATGCTTCTGTTCATGTTATTGGCATGGTAGATCTAAAATTTATTTTTGGAAAGATAGTGTAGCTGAGGAATGTGCAACATGTCCCTTCTATAAATAAGAATTTTGTTAGCGGTTCCATTATGTGTAAGGATATATTTAAGGTAGTCTTGTAAAAGTATAGACAATTTCTTGGTAAATGTTACGATTACGGAGGCCTATTCCCTTTTCTCTTTCAGATTTTAGCAATAAGTCAATTAACCATATGTTGGCATAAAATATTACACCTACAGGTTTAATTAGCCTCGAAAGGCTAGCTTAGAGACAAAGTGGACTACGCACTGGTTTAGGCCTCCTGAAGCGATAATAACCTTACATCCAGTTCGAAGTGTATTATTAGGCTGAGTTCTGGGTCCCTATTATAGTGAAGATGACAGATATTTATAGGCAAAAATATAACAAGAAAGTACTATTTTCCCTCTGGTTACAACCGCCAATGCAGACTCTTTACACAAGACTCCATAGGGGCAAAATAGTAAACCTAAGTGTGAACACACTCGAAAAGTAGCGACAAAGGAAAAATGGCTCAAAGCATGGCAAAGGTTTTACAAGTACTAGGACATGGGATCTAATTAATATTGATAATGATAACATGTTTTATTTATCTAACATGCATATAACCTATGGGTTAATACAATTTAATATTTTAAAAACATGAGTTCAACATGATTGAGGAGAGGGGTGTGACTTGCCTCTTGCGCTTATGAAAAACCTTTTAACTCTTGACGAAGACTTTCAGGTCTTGCACGAGGTCCTTCAAAGCTTCAGGAACACGAGGCTCTATAGAACGCAAAATAAGACAAAAACTCTAAGAAAAACCGAGCAAACAAGATAATAGAATATTCTTATTAGTTGGAGTATTAATTAAGAAGAGTGTTGAAGTTTGAATGGAGAAGATAGGAAATTTTATAGATTTGAATTCATTCACATAAAATGAGGGAATTCTTAAGAAAATAAATAACCATGGGGTTATTCCTTCGGATTAAAGGAGGTGGTCTATAGCAAAAGGAAATGAATAGGTTCGAGTAAACCTCGTAGAGAAACTGAGATCAAATACGGTTCAAGAACAAACTAGCTCATACAACTTTTGTTGAAAGAGATAATCAATGGATTAGATCAAATAAAAGAGAGCAATGCGGCATTCAACCACGACAAACAATGAGGGTCGATGATGGATAATAACTCCAGTACGAGAAACGGAATGGTACAATTGAATTTAAGTTGAGCCATGGATAATAGATTATATCCTGAAAAAGAAGTGAGGCAGCAAACTCCGATTCAATGTAAAGAATGGATTTGAATGATGGTTTGTAGCAACCAAGACCTTCGATACATAACATGGTGGAATAAAGGAAGCACTTGGTGTTCTAGAGATAAAGAGTTACATTCTCAAGGTTAGTTAGATGGAGAACAAAGGAACAAAATGGACCAGAATGAAGGACGACAAATAAAGGCGATGGCTCAACACTAATTGAAATGAATGAATGTCAAACCATGGTTATGAGCAACAGGACAAGTTAGAACCAATGATCAATGATACATATCATAATCAATGAATACCGCCACTAGGCATGATAAAATAAAAATGACAAGATATGTCATTCAAAGGCATAAGATAGATTCAACATACTACAAGATTATATCAGAACAAGATCAATGAGTGACATGTATGGTATCAAGATTGGGAGAAATAAGATACCATAGACAACGATTTAATTGAATGGAACAAGAATACAAAGTTTCAATGGTATGACCATCTAGATCAAAATTTATGGATAACAACAGGGCATGTCTAACTGGATTAAATAACAAATTATTGAGACATGATGAATCGATATAAATGGATGAGCTAACAAGGTATAAAGAATGACACATCAACGATAATGAAGCATTTAGAATGAATGGTGCCCAGCACTAGATAGATCAATGATTAATTGAATGTAATAGAGCAACGGGAAACCAAAAGCATAACATGTTGAAATCAACAATTGATCATGAGGTATACAATGATGTGATTAGTGGAGGGACCGAAACCAATTGATACAACAATTTAATTAGACAACCGGAATATCAGGGAACCATGACATAATAGGTAGACGATTCAACAAGGCATATGAAATACATGTCAACATGATAATACATTGTTTGGACTGAACAATACTATTAACACAAGGATTTGGTAAAGCCTAGGCCTACCAAGGACGTCGCATGGTCAACAGATGGTCAAATAGATCTGATCAAATATGATCAAAGAAGCCCGTCCATGCTATTACAACATGACCGGATGAAGCGACCGATGGAGATAAATATGATGCAAAGATAAAGATTATCTAGGATTGGTTAGGATATAATACTTGGACGACAAGTCTCCGGACTATAAATATGTATCTAATTAGCTAGATAAACACACATCTCTGTCAAACAACTACTCAGCGCATCGCCACCCTTGTTTTTCAAGGTTAATCCCAACGGGATTCGGCACTCGGAGCTAGGATGCATCGTTTCGATGTCTGGCGAAGAGGTGAGTCCTGCCACCCTCTGTAGGACCGAAAGTAGCGACAGGGGGGGTGAATGGGCGCCTAAAAATTTCTTGTTAAACTATATTCTAAGCCCAACACCCAAACAAAATTAATCAGATAAAAAAATTTGCACAGCAAATTATGCGAACCAAAGTTGTCTAGCCTAGAATTGATCGGTATCTTAATATAAATTATATTTAAGATAAACAAAATAGAATTACTGCAGTAAATAAAAATACCTAGATGAAATTCGAGATATTAATATTTCAGTCTAGAAATAAAGTACTAATTAAAATAAAATAATTGATCATCAAAAAATTAATTCAGGATTAAGCCGAAAATGTTGCAGGTAAAAACTAGTATAAAAATATAACTGCGACTAATAAATTTTTCTTTTCTTTTTATATGAGCAGATTATACAGATAAAAAGGAAATACGAGATAACTAATAAAATTTAACAGATTAAAATAAAACGAAAATTCGAAATAGATTTTTAGCTAATTAATTAATGGATGATTATCTCTAAAAATTGATCTACTAAAAAAAGGAGATTGAACAACTTACTTGCATCATCTCTCGCCGTGCGCCTCGGTCGCTGTGCGCCTGAGATGTTGTCGCTACTCCCGTCGGCTGTCTGCCGGGAATTCACAACGCAGTGGGGCCCGCACGGGGGAGCGCGCTAAGCACCACGAAAAGTGCTGCCGCTGGAAGTTTTCTCTCGGGGCTTTCGTCTGCTAGAGGCTGCTGCCGATAGATTGCCTGTTGCTGTGGAAAAATGCACCGAAAATTTCCCGCTGGAATCTCCCGTCGGAACTCCAGGCCGCCTCCTTGTGCCGCTCTGTGGATTCCAGGCCGCCTCCTTGCACCGCTCTACTCAAGCGCCAAGACAAGCGCGCCCTGCACTCAGCGAAAAACCGAAAGAAAAAAAACCGGGAATAGTATCTCCCAGGAAAAACCGGCGGAATAAACAACAGAGCATTCAGAAAAAAATCGATGGCTGTGGGATTTCAATCAGGAACGGGGGAACCAGCGGAAGGTAGAAGAAACGTGAAAAGTTGGACTGTAGATTGTAGATTGATCTTAAAACAAAACAGTCCTCTATCCCCAGGAGGGATAGGGGCCTATTTATAGGCGACTCCTAATACATGAAAAGACTAATTTACCCCTAGGGTAAATTAAACTGACTCTAAAATAAATTCTGAAAATTACAAAAATATTCTTAGAAAAATCACCTGACTCAAATAAAAATATTCTAAACTTAAAAACTAAATATTAATACCCTAAAAATGAATTAATCATAGATTGTCAGTTTTGTGCCAAAACTGACAAAGCGTCCACCGTCTTCGCACCGGGTACCCGGATTGGGCCGACCCGACCCCGCAGCTTCCTCAGCTCGGCAATCGCTCGCCGCCCGTATACCTGAGTCAAACCCAGTCAACAGATTGGTGGATCATCTGCCACTCCTAGCCATGTACCCGGATTGGGCCAGCCCGACCCCGCGGCTCCTCTGCCCGGCCGTCGCTCGCTGCCCGTGTACCTGAGTCACACGCGCCTCAGACTCAGCAGGTCTTCATATCTCCCTTCCTTTGGCTTCCGTTGGCAATCACTCATCACATCTGGAATATAAAAACCATATTCTTCAACATGGTTTCTCAATCTCCCCCTTGATGAGTGCATTGTCAATACCCTTTTCAGCTCATCTCCAGAACCTGCAAAACATGTGGAAACAGAAAAACAAAGACAAAAGAAAATAGAAGAAAGAAAATAAAAGTTTAACCCTAATGACCAAATGCCAAACAGAAGCAAGAAAAATGGTCATTATGATTAACCAAAAATAAAGACTCAAAAGCAAGTGCAAATCTCAGAATTACCAACAAGGAACTCCCCCTGAAATAAATCCCAGAGAAAGTTAAAAATGTTCCCTAAACTCCAAAATTTCTCCCCCTTGTTGACAATTGGACTCATCAAGTGAGACTAAATGCACTTAAAGCGACATAGACACAAACTCCCCCTGAAATGTAGCTCCCCCTACAAATATGCCATGAATGCAGATGGGGTGCAGGTGGAGTGTGA
Organism: Zizania palustris; assembly: GCA_019279435.1. Taxonomy (NCBI): domain Eukaryota; kingdom Viridiplantae; phylum Streptophyta; class Magnoliopsida; order Poales; family Poaceae; genus Zizania; species Zizania palustris. The sequence goes on from JAAALK010000079.1 coordinate 49,616,909, forward strand.
AAAGCATGCTTCTTAGATATGATTAACTGCAATTACAACATCTAACAGGTATAGCAAAAAATATACTGTCTAAGATACATGACATGATCAGTGAAACAGATGATATCTAAAAAAATCATTCGCACACATTTTTCGATTTTTGCAAATAAAAGCATCACCATATTTTCTAGTTGACAAGCAAGGTAAAACATGAGATGCAAAAGCTAACTGATATCTACCAAGATAAGCATTGCCCAAAACAAAGTGCTTCAGCAAACTTGTCATCTTTTTAAATTTTTCAGACTTTTTCTTTTTCCTTTTTATTTTTCATTTCTGCCAGGGGTTATTTGCATGTCAAACCTTATGCTAACCGACCAAGTCAAGCTTAGGCTAGAACTAGACCATCAAAAGCTTAAGACATTGGTCTTGGCATACATTACACCGTCCTAGTTCATACCAAAGTGCTATGGTAAGCAGTCTAGAACAATGCAATGCAACAAAGCAAACCCACCTGGATCTTTCTGATAATCATCAAAATGCATAAATTTTTCATTTTTCTAAATTTTTATCATTTTTATAACACATTTTTCATATTTAAAGCATATAAATGTCCAAGTTGCATATCTGCATCTAAGTAAGGATCTAGCTACAAGGCATGTAAAAGATAGCGAAAGCATTCAGCCTACACATGCTAGTTACCAGAAGCAATGGTGATCATTTTTCAATTTTAAAGCATAAAAGCCATGCATATGACAAATATCAGATATATCATGTGAACTGAACTAGAACATGATCATCGACAAGTAATCAAAAGCATATACTAGCTAGAGAAAGTAAAGCAGATTAATCATATAACAGAAGCAAGCTCAGAATGTGATTGATGATTATGCATGATATGAATGCACATAAAAAGACTCAATAAAAAATAAAAAAGAAAGTAAAAACTGACTCAAAGTATCCTAGAAAGGATACACAACTCCCAAATCCCCTCGTAAACGCTCAAAAGTAGACTGATCTAAGGGTTTAGTAAAAATATCAGCCAACTGCTGATGGGTATCAACATGTATAAGATCAATGACTCCTTTCTCATATTGATCCCTCAGAAAGTGAAAGCGCACATAAATATGTTTGGTTTTTGAATGAAGACATGGGTTTTTTCCTACACTAATTGCACTAGTGCTATCACAAAACAACGGAACTCGCGAAGGAAAGAATAACCCAAAATCCCGCAAAGTAGAAATAATCCAAACTAACTGAGAACAGCAGCTAGCAGAAGCTACATACTCAGCCTCAGTAGTAGAAAGCGCAACTCCAGATTGTTTTCTAGAGGACCAAGAAACAAGTGAAGAACCAAGAAGCTGGCAAGTACCAGAAGTAGACTTGCGATCCAGCCGACACCCACTAAAATCAGCGTCCGAAAAACCAGCTAAATCAAGAGACGATGATGTAGAATAATAAAGACCTAGATCCGGAGCATAAGTAAGATACCTGAAAATACGCTTCACAGCCTACCGGTGAGATGCGCGTGGCAAAGACTAAAAACACGCACACACACCTACGGCAAACTGAATATCCGGTCTCGTCGCAGTCAAGTATAGTAGTGAACCGATCATCCCTCAATACTCTCTCTTATTTACCTTGACGCCGTCTTCGTCCTTGTCCAGACCTCCATATGTGCCCATTGGGGTCATTTGTGGCTGAGGAGCCATGCTGAATAGCGTGGGCCTCATGGCTCTAGAAGTGATGAGTCATTGTCAACGATAGTCAAAGAGGACAGAAGAAGAAGAGATCTGCTGTTTGATGGGCCGCGTGTGACTCAGGTACACGGGCAGCGAGCGACTGTCGGGCAGAGGAGGCTGCGAAGTCGGGCTGGCCCAATCTGGGTGCATGGGCCAGAAGCAGTAGAAGACCCACTGGGCTGTTGACCAGGGTTGACTCAGGTACACGGGCGGTGAGTGATTGCCGGGCTGAGAGAGCTGCGGAATCGGGCCGGCCCAATCCGGGTACCTGGTGCAAAGTCGGTGGAGGCTTTGTCAGTTTCGGCGCAAAACTGACAACCGTTGATCTTGTATCCGACTGTCTAGAAGAGAAGCCGTAGTCGCTACGAAAGCTTAGCTTCCGGATAAGTCATCTGTAACTCTAGGCCCACAGTCAGTCAGTCGTGTCTGTAAAAATACCTAAGGGCAGTAGAGTCTTTTCCTTTATTCTTGCGTCTGTAAAAACCCTAAGGGGCTGGTAGAATATTCCTAGTGTTGGGCAGCCTATAAATAGGGCCCCAATCCCTAGGGTTTGGACTACCCTTCTAGAAATCACTTTTTCCCATCATTCCTTGGGTCATCTTTGATTCCTGCGCACTCTCTCTCTTATTCCTGTTTCTGTGCGCCGCCAGAGGCTTGTTCTTCTGCTTGCATTCATTTTGTTCTTCATTAATGCAGTAAGATTTTGTTCCCTGTTGAGTGGGAGGCGTGCGTTTGGTTATTGTGAATCTGAATCGCTGTGTACCGTGTGCATTTTTGTTCACTATTTGTTTCTGTTGCTTGTGTTCTTCACGCAAGTAGTACTAGTTCTTGCTGTTGCAAGTAGTACTACTACACTGTAGTAACAGTACTCTAGTGCCAGCTTTTTGCTTTTACTGCGTAGCTTTTTGATCGAGTTGACAGGGCCAAAGTCCCTTTTCTTGTGTGAAGTAGACTTCGAATTTACAAGCTTCGAATCTACAGGCTTCGAATCTGCAGGCTTCGAATCAGCACACTTCGAATCAGCAGACTTCGAATCTGCAAGCTTCGAATCTGCAAGCTTCGAATCTGCAGGCTTCGAATCAGCAGACTTCGAATCAGCAGACTTCGAATCTGCAAGCTTCGAATATGCAGGCTTCGAATCAACAGACTTCGAATTAGCAGACTTCGAATCTGCAGGCTTCGAATCTGCAGGCTTCGAATCAGCAGACTTCGAATCAACAGACTTCGAATCTGCAACCTTCGAATCTGCAACCTCCGAATCTGCAACCTTCGAATCTGCAACCTTCGAATCTGCAACCTCCGAATCTGCAACCTCCGAATCTGCAACCTCGGAATCTGCAACCTCTGAATCAGCAGACTTCGAATCTGCAGACTTAGTCAATCTGTTCTCGCTTTGTTGTTTAGTTTTCTTTTTAAATGCGTTGGGTTTTGGGAGCAGGCCATTGATTCGAAAGAATTTTTTAGGCGCCCATTCACCCCCCCTCTGGTCGCTACTTTCGGTCCTACAGTGGCTTTAGCTCTCCACCAAAATCAAATTTCTTTAGCATGTCCCGTGTATACTTACCCTGGTGGATGAAAATGCTGTCCTTGGTCTGCTTGATCTGGAGCCCTAAAAAGTACTTAAGTTCTCCCATGAGACTCATCTCAAACTCGCTATGCATCTGCTCAGAAAACTTGGAAACAAGCTCATTAGTAGAACCACCAAAAATAATGTCATCCACATAAATCTGAGCAACCAATAAGTCTGCGCCATCTCTAAGCAAGAAAAGAGTCTTGTCCATAGAACCCATCACAAAACCTTTCTACAACAAGAACTTCTTCAGGCGATCATACCAAGCCTTGGGGGCCTGCTTCAGACCGTATAAAGCCTTCTGCAGCTTGTAAACATGTCGTGGAAATTTAGGGTTCTCAAAACCGGGGGTTGCTTAACATATACCTCCTCCTCTATATACCCGTTTAGAAAAGCACTCTTGACATCCATTTGATGAAGCTTAAAACCTTTAGAAGCAGCAAAGGCCAAAAGAATACGAATGGACTCAAGGCGAGCAACAGGGGCGAAGGTCTCTTCAAAATCAATACCTTCTTTTTGACAAAAGCCCTGTGCCACTAATCGAGATTTATTGCGCACCACAACACCATCTTCTCCTTGTTTGTTCTTAAACACCCACTTGGTGCCTATGGTGTTGCATCCAGATGGTAGCTCAACTAGTGTCCAAACCCGATTGCGAACAAAGTTTTCAAGCTCTTCTTGCATGGCGTTTATCCAATTTGAATCAGAAAGAGCATGAGAAACATCTCGAGGCTCAAAACTAGCAACAAAAGCAGACTCAACAAACATAGCAAGTGAACCAGCTGAGGAATGTAAAGATCTCTCCGTAAGATCACCTATGATGAGCTCTGAAGGGTGATCACGCTGAACTGCTCGGGATCCTAGGTGATCTGAAGTCACCTCACCAGAGTTAGCAACTGGCACCTCTAGACTCGGCTGAGGAGGCTCGATCGAAGTAGAAGGAGTAATTAGAGGTCCGTCCTCATCCTCAGTCGAAGTCTCAAAAGGTGTGGGGTCTGCAGGCGGTGCAGAGGGCCCACCCTCATCATCAGCAGGAGGGTCATCATCTTCCTCGAAGATGGACTCTCCAAGCTCATCATCTCCAGAAAGCTCAAAAGAAGGAGTCAGTGAGGGCAAAGACTCATCAAAGGAAACCTCACACGTCTCAACAAGCATCTGGGAGTCTAGGTTCCAAACACGAAAGTCTCGTGAATTCAAAGCATAACCTAGAAGGACTCCATCCCAACAACGAGACTCAAACTTGTCCAAATGCCCTCCCTTCTTGAGCACAAAGCACTTGCATCCAAAAGCTCGCAAGTGACTCACCTTGGGCTGTCTACCAAAACGCAACTCATATGATGTCTTGCCTAAGTAAGCTCTAAGGAAAATGCGATTGGCAAGATAGCAAGCTGTGTTCATTGCTTCAGCCCAAAAACGTCTAGGAGTCCTATGCTCATCAAGCATCGTCCTGGCCATCTCGACAAGCGTGCGGTTCTTTCGCTCCACAACACCGTTCTGTGGGGGAGTGTAAGGAGCAGAGAACTGATGATCAAGACCCTGATCACTACAAAAACTGACGAACTGAGAGTTCTTAAACTCAGATCCGTTGTCCGAACGAATTGCTCGCATCAAACCATTGTTCTCGTTCCTCAGCTTCAAAATTAGGTCGTGAACATACTGAAAAGTCTCATCCTTAGACTCTAGAAAGTAAACCCACGAAAATCGAGAAAAATCATCAACTATCAGAAGAGCGTACCACTTCCCACCGACTGAGCGTACTCGAGCTGGACCTACTGTGTCCATGTGTAACAGCTCTCCTGGGTACGAAGTCATCACCTGAGTCACAGGTGCGTGAGAAGCGGCAACCATTTTCCCATGATGACAAGGATGACACAGTAGATCCTTCTCCATCTTAAGCTTAGGCAAACCTCGGATAAGATCCATAGAACTCAACCTGACAAGCAGATCAAATCTCAAATGGCCTAACCTTCTATGCCACTTCCATAGCTCAGAGGAGGATCCAGCCATTAGACAGTGAGAAGGGCCATAAGTACTAGAGAAATCAATACGAAAAACCTTACCAAAAGGTTGGACCCGGCAAACTAAAGATCCTCTAGAGTCGACAACAGAAGACATGCCCTTCTTAAAGCGCACTTCTAAACCATCCTCAAGCAGTTGCGAAACAGAAATTAAATTAAAGTTCAGATTTCAAACTAAAGCAACATTTTTCAAAGAGAAATAATCAGAAATATGAATTGACCCAATACCCTGTACCTTCCCTTGACCACTGTTCCTGAAAGTGATGTATTCCTTGGAACTCGGGGGAGTGAGGCTGGAGAACCATCTGTGGTGTCCCGTCATATGGTGAGAACATCCTGAATCCATGATCCATACGTCCTCCAGTCCTCGATCCTGCAAGATCAATGGTCATGAGTGGGAGCAAATGATCAACCAGTAGGTCTAGAAAAAGTACTAAACCAGTGTCGAGCCATCTGCTCATAAGTAGGAAAACAGAAGGAATCGTATGAGTCTGGACCAGAATGCTGCTCAAAGCGCGGTCCTCTGTTCTGCCTAAAATCATGGTCACGAGGTCCAAAACCGTATCCATAACGATCTGGAACTCTGCCGGAATGAAAACCACCCTTCGGAGCACGATCATAAAAACCGTCTCCTATACCACCACCTACACGACGTGGCTTGGCCTCTAGCCTCTCTCTATGTCGAGGAGCTCTCTGTCTACCACCCTGCTGGTAGAACTGCTCTTGCCCACCACGAGCTCTCTCTGCTCGCTCAACCCGCTTCCTCCTAAAGCAAAACTCCTCAAGATGCCCGTCTCTCTGACAAAACTCACAGTGATAGGTAGGCTTCTTGGGATGTTGTTGTGGCTTAGGGTTCTTAGGCTTGGTGGTGTTGGGTGAAGCATCTTTGGTGTGAGAGGGTCCAAGTAAAGAATCAAGAGAAGTGTGAAGATTTTTAGGCTTAGGAACCCAGATCTGTTTCTTAGGTGGAGCTTTAGGTTGTTCTTGGATCACTCCATCCTTGGGCTGACTATCCTTAAAGGACTCAGTGGAGTGAGTCTTGGGATATCTCTGTTCGGGAGTCATCTTACTCCACTCCACTGCACGGCTAATGGCGCTCTCAAAATCAGCCTTGGTATATGTGTAGCCTACTCCAAAACCATTCTGTCTCTTGAACTGCTGGATCATCATGCCGAGCTGTGGCTCTCTAGCACTGATCCAACTCAGGATTGAACAGAGGTAAAAGTTCTCGTTCTGAACATCAGCTAGCTCCTCTCTCAAAGAAGCTAACACCTCCACCTGAGACAAGCAGATCTCACACTCTTTATCAACTTCGACAGACTTCTCAGCTTTTAGCTTGATCAACTCCATTCTAATGGATAAGCAGTTCTCACAAACAGTGGATGGAACTGACAAGGTCTCAAGCTCTAGCTTAGTCTGCTCCTACTCAGCTCTCACTCCAACTAACTTGCTCATCACTCTTGGCTCTCAGCTCGGCTATACTAGCTAAATGAGATGGGCAGTCTACACAAGGTGCGACGATAGTGGCATGAGCATCTTTTAGCTCCTGCTGAGCGCTCTCAAGCTCAGTGGCCAATGCGTCTCTCTCATCTACTCTCTCTGTGTACCTGGACTTAAGAGTCGTCAAGTCACACAACAACACCTCACAGTTAGGGCACTCACCACTATCACCCAAGCAAGGGGAAGAAGACAGACTCTCAATCTTGCCATTTGCTGTGGCAAGCTCACTCTCAAGCTCATCTATCCTCTTCTTAGCCCCTCTAAGCAGTTTCTCCCTATACTTCAACTCCTGACGGTTCTGTTCTAATAAATTAACAACTTATTGTTCATAGGATGATACCTTCTCATCGTTGTCGTCGTCGGAGTCATCGGAGGAGTCCTTTTCTTTCTTCTCCCCAAGAGCCATTGAGCAGAAGCTCTCAGGGAGTCTTCGGCTGTCACGTGAGCGTCTCTTCGGCTTGTCCCCGAAGGCCATGAAATAGAGGCCCACCGGATCATCCCTGTCCTTCCCCTTCCTGATCACAATCTCTTCATCACTTGAGCTCGACGATGAGAAGGAAGACGAGGATCTCTTGGAGTAGCTTTTCTCCATCTCGGCGAAGCAAGCCTTGTCTCGTTTCTTGTTCTCACGCCTGTAGTCCTTCAAAGCTTTACGAAAGAATCTCGTCTTGGGCTTGCCCTTTGTAGAGTTGTCGTACTTGTCGGAGTCATAGGAGTTTCCACCGGTTCCCTTCTTGTAATTCTTCCGCTTGGGGCAGTCGGCAATGAAATGACCTGTATCACCACACTCAAAGCATCCAGATTTTGTGCCGTGTCTCTTAAACATTCGCTTATCATAGACACGTCGCACCCGGTTGTTAAACAAGCACATATCATCATCTCCTAAAGTATCAAGTTGTTCCTCGAAAATAGACATCAAGGAAAACGCAGTACAACTCATGGCATTAGGATCAGCAGATGGTGTCGCAAGCGCCAGAGTCTTTGATCCAGAACCAGTGAGATTTGATCTCAACTGGATATCGACCTCTGAGGCCTTGAGATTACTAAACAGCTTTGCGATGGTCAAGGTATCATAAGATGTGCTCTCAACAATAGAAGAGACCTTGATCTCCCAGATCTTAGGGTCTAAAGTATGAAGTACCTTAAGCGCCTGTTCATGATCTGAGACCAGCTGATCACCATCGGCCTTGTTAACGCATAGCTTGTTAATGATTGATTGAAAGCGACCAAACAAAGCCTCAACAGTCTCACCCGGCTTCTATGAGAAATTTTCATACTCACGCCGGTAGGTCTGGTAGAGCCTAGCCTTGACCTGAGCTGTCCCCTCATGGTGTGCCTGGAGGGTAGCCCAGATCTCTCGAGCAGTGGTGAGATGGCTAATACGCTCGAACTCACTAGGACCTAGACCAGAAAATAAAATATTCACCATCTTACTATTATTTTGATGCTGGGTAATTACATATGCAGCAGTATCCGCAGCAATAGTCGTTATGGTGAAACTAGGATGAACACAAATCTCCCATATGTCCGAGCTCTGGCTCATAAGGTATGCTCTCATGCGAGTCTTCCAATAAGTGTAGCCAAAAGCTTCTAGGGATGGTATTTTACCGGAAGACGTCATGGTCACTACCTAGGTTTAGAATCGGTTAAGATATTAGAAAACCCTAACCTTGCTCTGATACCACTTGTAGGACCGAAAGTAGCGACCAGAGGGGGGGGGTGAATCTGCGCCTAAAAATTTCTTGTTAAACTTTATTCTAAGCCCAACACCCAAACGAAATTAATCAGATAAAAAAATTTGCACAGCAAATTATGCGAACCAAAGTTGTCTAGCCTAGAATTGATCGGTATCTTAATTTAAATTATATTTAAGATAAACAAAATAGAATTACTGCAGTAAATAAAAATACCTAGATGAAATTCGAGATATTAATATTTCAGTCTAGAAATAAAGTACTAATTAAAATAAAATAATGGATCATCAAAAAATTAATTCAGGATTAAGGCGAAAATGTTGCAGGTAAAAACTAGTATAAAAATATAACTGCGACTAATAAATTTTTCTTTTATTTTTATATGAGCAGATTATACAGATAAAAAGGAAATACGAGATAACTAATAAAATTTAACAGATTAAAATAAAACGAAAATTTGAAATAGATTTTTAGCTAATTAATTAATGGATGATTATCTCTAAAAATTGATCTACTAAAAAATAGGAGATTGAAAAACTTACCTGCATCATCTCTCGCCGTGCGCCTTGGTCGCCGTGTGCCTGAGATGTTGTCGCTGCTCCCGCCGGCTCTCTGCCAGGAATTCACAACGCAGTGGGGCCCGCACGGGGGAGCGCGCCGAGCACCACGAAAAGTGTTGCCGCTGGAAGTTTTCTCTCGGGGCTTTCGTCCGCCAGAGGCTGCTGCCGATAGATTGCCTGTTGCCGTGGAAAAACGCACCGAAAATTTCCCGATGGAATCTCCCGCCGGAACTCTAGGCCACCTCCTTGCGCCGCTCCGTGGATTCCAGGCCGCCTCCTTGCACCGCTCTGCTCAAGCGCCAAGACAAGCGCGCCCTGCACTCAGCAAAAAACCGAAAGAAAAAAACCGGGAATAGTATCTTCCAGGAAAAACCAGCGGAATAAACAACAGAGCATTCAGAAAAAAATCGATGGCTGTGGGATTTCAATCAGGAACGGGGGAACCAGCGGAATGTATAAGAAACGTGAAAAGTTGGACTGTAGATTGTAGATTGATCTTAAAACAAAACAGTCCTCTATCCCTAGGGGGATAGGGGCCTATTTATAGGCGACTCCTAATACATGAAAAGACTAATTTACCCCTAGGATAAATTTACCCCTAGGTCAGTATCCTTACGGTTGCATCAATTTGATCTCTTGAGGTGAATGTCGAAACAATACGATTGCCGCTTTATCTTAGTATATTAGCTAGGTCTAAGGCCACATTAGATTGATCTCTTAGATTGATGTGATCTAGGTGTCGTAGTTTGAGGCTTCATCAGTTAGGTCTGACAACTCTTGCTATTGTATCTTTTCATGTTGTATACTGTTCATCTAAATAAAGAATGCTCGATACTTTGACATATTGTTAAGTTCATCGCAACTAACTACTATCTTGGTTAGGTTCAATCTTGTTATTGTGATGATTTTCATAATATAGACATGTTATCTGGTATGATTTTTATTTTTGTTGGAGTACAAGCTTATAGTTTATCTTCAATTCAATGCCACATCTTATCTGCCATCGAAAAAGCACTCGTCAGCCCGTATGTGTAAATTGCCCATCTCATCGGCCGATAGCGCGCTTGCTCGATCGCTTTGCCCATGGTTATCGGCCCTACAGCCGATCGGCATAATAGTCCACGATTGTTCTATCCTCGTTGCGGTCATCGGCTCGATAGCTGATAGGCTATGCTACTAATTATCTTTTCATGTTTTCCTTATCAGTGGCAGGTTTAAACTGATTGGCACGCCTTGAACCCTTTTTTTCTGAGAACATAGGACATGCAATGGAGTTAAGCAGATCTTCCAGGCCACATGTGTGTCAAAGTGTGACAAAAAATGCACCAATTAGCACGCCTAGGTGGACCACACTTCAGCAATTCAGCCATGGCGGGTGAACTAAACAACGACAACATCATTCCAATCACCTTGGAGACCTTGACTGAGGAACAAAGGGCAGAGGTACGGAAACACGTTGACGCTTTTCCAAAAGTTGTGCCTGCAAGCCTACAGAATGACTCGAGTGGGTCCCATCTTAAGGGATCCGTTGCCAAGACCAGCGACAACCATGGAGATCAGTTAGCCGATAGAAAGCCCTTATGTCAGTTTCCACTAGATTGTCGACAACATGCTTCACCACGCGCTCACCAATCAATCTGGAACATTGGTCAACACCCTCCACGGGCTGATCAAGAAGACTATTGATGACACTATAGCCCATGAGCCACCACAAGGTCCGACGTATCTCCCTGATACTCAGCCTAGAATGCTACAGAATTTGCAACACACTCGGATGGCTCCACAGCTGCAAGAGCCGATGAGGCTAGAACACCTGACCTTATCGGTCGGCCATGAAGTAAACATGGTGACCCAAACATCGTCCCCCGCTTGGGACTTGTCATTGAGTTCGCCGTATAACCTCGAAAGAGGTGCGTCGATGCCGTTCTCAACAGCCGACCCTAGTCCAATAAGACAAGAGGCCCCAGAAGTCAAATATGGTGTTGCCAGGAATGGGCTGCCAGACATCATGCTGCCTAGGGGACACCCGACGATATTCCTTAGGGGTACCATAGGACCATGAACTTCGGAGCACTGCCTTACGATGATGAGGGGCAATATAGATACAATGTTGCTCGTCCAGAGCAATATCAGTAGGCCCCAATGCCTGACCGATACCCAATGCTGGGGCATCAAGAAGATGACTGGGTGAATCGGATCACAGAAGTTGTTAAAGATCAATTTGGGTTGAATCCCAAAGGACAGATGTACATGTATCGGCAGTTGTACCCAGAATGGTTCGACCAAGTACCACTACCCAGCCGATACAAGGTACTTGACTTCACCAAGTTCTCAGGACAAGACTCGGTCTCCACAATTGAGCACATCAGTTGTTTCCTCGCCTAGTGCGGAGAGGCATCGGCCGACGAAGTGCCGAGGGTCCGATTTTTCCCACTCTCCCTATCAGGATCGACCTTCGCGTGATTTTCTTTGCTACCGGCGGATTCCATCAAAGGATGGGGGTACTTAGAAAAGAACTTTCACAAGTACTTCTTCACCGACATTCAAGAGATGAAACTTACCGACTTGACAACCATAAAGCAAAAAATGGATGAGTCGGTACAATATTATGCCTAGAGGTTCTATGTCATACGGAGCAGATGCTACAGCTTGAGCCTCAGCGACACCCAATCGGTGTAGTTGGCATTTCAAGGACTCCTGAACCCAAGTAAGGAGAGATTTTCATCACATGAGTTCGAGAGCCTCTCCCAACTAGTGCAAAGGGTATCGACACATGAGAACCGATTCTAAGAAGCCAAAAGAGACATGTATCAGAAGAAGGTGAAATACGCTCAGGTATACCATTCGAACTACGACAAGAGCAACGACTTAGATGTAGAAGATGGTATGGACAAGTGGTCCAAGAACAAGAAACAGGTTACATGCCCTTGGGTAAAACCAGATTCAGCTGTCACTTGGCCACGTGATACCTCCCACCGACAAGTTGAAGAAGAGGAAATACTACAAATGACACAATTCCCCATCACATCACACTAATGAGTGCAAGGTATTCAAGAAAAAAATACACTCGGTCGTAGAACAAGGTCGAATCAAGTTTGATGATGGAAATAAGCCGATGAATATTGACGGTCATCCGTTTCCAGTCAACATGGTGCATGTGCACTACACTGATGATCGGCGTACGGGGAGGAGCAGACGGGTCGGCAATAACATCACTTAGTTGAATCTCATTGGGAAGTACCAGAGGATGTCAAAGAAGAGGGAAAACAGTGAAGACAGCTGCAACCACTCACGTTTCAACCCCCATTGGAGTTGTGAATTCTTCAGGCTTTGTTGGAACGAGGGGATATGTCTACCATCAATGGATCACTGTTCGGGATGTGGTGCCAAAGGCAGGGCACAAGACGATCACCGGCCACATGACGTCAAGACGAGGCCATATAATCAAGAAGACATCCACCGAAGGATGTCCCCACCAAGGATATCAGTGCCTGAGAGACTTGGCCCCGTCGATGCCAAGGAAATTGGCCAGTCTACCGACGACAACAAGACCACGCCAAAGAAGTCGCAATGGTGTCTCAGCGGGATTTTCACGAGGAATCAGAAGAGAAGGGTGCAATGTCTATGGCAAAGATAACTGAAGGTACAAATCTAAAGCGAGGAAGCTGATCGGCCCCATAGATTCAAGAACGAATGGCGACCGAAAGATAAGGCCGATCATGACGATAAGAAGGACACATGGATAAATATGATTATGTCGATACGATGACTCAATTAGTGTTGGCTCCACAACCAGTAGTTTTTGACAAACCAGAAGACTTCGAGCATCGGCATCTAAGTCCTCTCTACATCAAAGGATTGGTTAATGGGAAGCCGATGTCCAAAATGATGATAGACGGAGGGCCGACTATCAACCTGATGCCTTATGCCACATTCCGTAAGCTTGAAAAAATGCCTTAGTACCTCATTAAAACTAATATGGTATTAAGGGATGTGAAACCAAGTGAGGTCGCACCGTGGTTTATGTCTTTATGATGAGTGATTGACAAGGTTGAGCGATCTGGTGAGATCAGTGAGTGATGGTTTGATTGCATCGATGGGATCGATGTCTGGTTATGGAGAGTGGATGCCGAGGGGATCGGTGTGCGTCGTGTTTCGTATTTTGGCTTGTCTCATGTGTGCAGGTTGGAGATGTGTAACACCCCAGAAATAAAAAGGAATTAAAATAAAGGAAAAATATTATTAAATAAATTTCTTGAATTTATAATTAAAGAAAATCCTAAAAGAGCCCTAATAAAGCCAAACAGGGAGGAATATTCAAAATCTGGACTTGAAAATTTTATGAGATAAGCTAGAGGTCAAGACATAATTTCAGGAATTTTTACAAATTTTTATCAACAGTAATTCAACCCTTAATCAAATAAATGAATTACTAGAATTATTTTAAATCAGAAAACATATATAAAACCTAATGGGCCGCAAACCTCCAATCCACCCTGAGCCCGGCCCAATCCAAGCCATGAGCCACTGACATGTGGGACCCGCCTGTCGGCGCGTTCCCCCGCCTCTCTCTCCTGCCCGCGCCTCGCCCCGGCCCCACTTGGCAGCCTCCTGCGCCCGCCTCTCACCCACCGACCGCTCGGGCCCGCCTGTTGGCGCTCGTTTTCCCCCTCGACCTCTGACAGGTGGAGCCCACCTGTCAGAAGCTTCGTCTCTGATGGAAGGGGATCGCCCCCTTCCTTCTTCCCGACGATCACCTTCGGTTTATCACCGCCGGCCGCCTCGATCCGCCCGATCCGACCCCGGATCACCTTCCCTGGTCGCCACCGCCCCCTTTCCTTCCTTAGCCGACGCGGTTTCGCGAGAAAGGAAGCTATCCAAAGCTTTTGGAAAGAGATCGCCAGAGCTCGCGGGAACCCTTCGGTTCCTTGCCATATGGACGCCGGTGACCCCCTATTTAAACCCCCTCCGACCTCCGCACTCAGCCCACGCTAGTAGAGCCCTCCCCGAGCGAAAGCAGAGCACCGTCGCCCTCCTTTCGAACTTCGGGTCTGCTCCACCTCCGGCGATCCCTCGCCGTCGATCCCGACCTCCTCCGCCCTAGCCACCGCCACCAGAGTGACCGTCGGCGACCGCCCATCCTCCGCCACCCCTCCGTTGGCCAAGAACGCCGCCGGATCTTCATCGCCGTCGAGCTCCCGAAGGTCCATCGACATCTACCCTCGCCGCCGGCCACCATCCTTCGCCCATCCTCCCCGCCGAAGGTACGGTCATGACCCCCAACACCTCCGCATTCCATTTTTGGCCCTAGCTAGGCACCTAGGCGCTCGCCGCCACCACTGCCACCGCGCCCGAACCCTCGCCGTCGCCGGAGACGAAGGGTACGAGTCCCTTACGCACGTGCCGCGCCGGACGCACGCACGGCCGTCCGATCGCGATCGGAGGGCTAGGATTAAATCCCTCCGGGATTTAATCTGGGCTCTCGGATCTGGTCAAAGGGGTATCGAGGCCTCTCGGCCGTCGATCGCCACTTAAACCCCAGAAGTGATCTCGAGCGTCCACGCGTACCGGTTCGGTATGATTTAATCGTGGCCGTCCGATTTCATTAAAACCTTCCCGCCTCGCGCCCGATCGCCGGATCCAAATCCGACGGTCCTGGTTGACCCGGTTCACGCGCACAGTGCAGCGGTCCACCGTGGGCCTGGCTCACCGTGGACCAGAACCCTTTTTCAGTTTAAATAAAATTCCAGAAATTGATTTAAACTTTGAAAATTCATAACTTGCTCATTTTAACTCCAAATTTCACCATTCAAATTTTGTTAAATCCAGAATAATATTCTCTACACATTAATGCCATAAAAACAGTATGTTACTGTTACCCAAAATAATTTTAATAAATATTTAAATAAAAACCCCTTAGGGATAAATTATTAATTCAGAAAAATAAATTAGAAAAGCCTTGAGAAATATAAGTTTACTATTTATTCACCAAACATCAGAATAATGAAACTTTATTCCACATAATAAAACCCACAAATATGTATGTTTATTATTTGGTGGATTTTATCTGTTTATTAAATGTGATGTTTATTTTCCCGTATCAAGAAGACTACGAGTTCGTCGAGGAGCCGGAGTTCTACCCCGAGGTTCCTCCATCCCCATTTGCTGATCAAGGCAAGTCATCGACCACCTCTGTGGAAACAGTTGATCATTATTGAGCCCATGTTTTAATAAATTATCGCTATAACTCATAGGTTAATATTGCATTAGTCCAATATCAAACCCTACACTTATATTTATTAGATCCCCGTCCTTGTGTGCAACCCAAGCCATGCTTATTGAGCCTTAACTCCTTGTCACTCTTCAAATATTATATTAGCTAGTGCCCAATGTACCGGCACAACTGCTATAGGATAAAAAGAATGAGTCGTAGGTAGCTGGATTCTGTATATGAATTTCCCTGTTATTCTCGTCTCTGGACTCTGTTGGAGTTGGCTAAGTTATAAGTATGGTGGGTTCCGGGTGCAAGCTCGGGCATTGGTTTGTGTAGGACCGAAAGTAGCGACCAGAGGGGGGGGGGGGTGAATGGGCGCCTTAAGAATTCTTTCGAATCAATGGCCTGTTCCCAATACCCAACGCACCTCAAAAATACTACGCAGCAGAAAATAAACAGAAGGCCTAAGTCTAAAGGTTTCTAACCTAGAAGCATCTGATGATAAACAGAATGAATCTAAAGCAGTGCAATCTAGGCAGATGAACAAGTTGCAACAGGCCTAAACTTCTCAATGAAATGATCCAAGCATGTGTGGGATGAGAAGAGAAGTTACTGTCCAAATTTGTCTCCTGTTCGGAACTTGGCGAAGCCCCCTTCGCACGCCGAGGTCTGCTTCGGAGGTTGGTGACGAAGTCTGTCCGAAATGCCGAAGGTGTTGCTGTCTAGCCTAGTTCGAAGTGGTAAGAAGCGAAGTGTACTTCGGAGCGAAGTAAAACAGTGCCGGAGCCTGGTTCGAAGTGTGTATTTCAAAGACAGGACTTCGAACACAGCTTCGAACCAAGAGCTTCGGAGCAAAGTGACAAAGTCGGAGTCTGCTTCGAAGTAAGGACTTCGAAGACAAAACTTCGAACACACCTTGAACCGAGAGCTTCGAATCACAACCTTCGAACAGAAAGCTTCGAACACACAAAACGGACGGACTACCTTCGAACAAAGAAGCGAAGCCTGCCACGCGACAGAAAAGCAAGTCCGAACCCAATGCTCTACCTTCGAAAAGAGCAAGCTCCGAAAAGAGAGGCGAAGGGTGACACGCTACACAGAAATTAGAGTGAGGACTAGCGGAGCCACACGTTTCGAACCCAACCTCGAAACGTGTCGAAGTATGGACTTCGAACAGATAGGGTCGAAGACCCTTCGCGCTATTGTTCGAAGTATGTAATGCTGTCGATCAGAAAAAAATGCTTCGAAGATTAGCAACACAGAATACAAAACAAAGCTCGAAGATTGAGACAAAGCCTTAGAGTATGGTCGGATCGAAGCCTGCCTCACGGAGCTGAGGGGCTTCGAACAGAGAAGGATGACTTCGCAGAGACAGTCAGAAAAGCGATTTTAGTCCTATCAACCAGATCGAAAAGTGGAGCAGTAAAAGTAAAAAGCTGGCGCAGAAGTACTGTAGCTACAGAGGAGTACTACTTGCAAAACGCAAGAACTAGTACTCTGTATGTGAAGAACAGAAGCTTCTTCACACCTGCCGAAGCCTACAAAGGCTCAAAAATCACAGGGAAACTTGCTTTGAAGGTGAAAACGAGTCATTAAAAACCTTGCAGATGCAGCACACAAAGAATTAGAGCATTTACTGCAACATTAAAAGCAAGGCAAGAAAACACAGAGGGAGAACTCCCTGGCGGCGCAAGCAGGGAACAGGAGAGGAGAGAGAAAACGTGAGAGGCAAAAATGACCCAATAGAGTAGTATTCAATTTCAGCAAAAGGGTAGTCCAAACCCTAGGGATTGGGGTGCTATTTATAGGGAGCCCAACACTAGGAATATTCTACCAGCCCCTTAGGGTTTTTACAGACTTAAAAATACAGAAAAAGACTCTACTGCCCTTAGGTATTTTTACAGACACAACTGACTGACTGTGGGCCTAGAGTAACAGATGACATATCCTGAAGCTATTCTTCTGGACAGTCGGATACAGAATCAACGGTTGTCAGTTTTACGCCAAAACTGACAAAGCCTCCACCAGCTTTGCACCAGGTACTCGGATTGGGCCGGCCCGACTCCGCAGCTCTCTCAGCCCGGCAATCGCTCACCGCCCGTGTACCTGAGTCAGTCCTGGTCAACAGCCCAGTGGGTCTTCTACTGCTTCTGGCCCATGCACCCGGATTGGGCCAGCCCGACTTTGCAGCCTCCTCTGCCCGACAGTCGCTCGCTGCCCGTGTACCTGAGTCACACGCGGCCCATGAAACAGCAGATCTCTTCTCTTCTTCAGTCCTTGTTGACTATCGTTGACAATGACTCATCACTTCTAGAGCCATGAGGCCCACGCTATTCAGCATGGCTCCTCAATCTCCCCCTTGATGAGTGCATTGTCAACATTCCTCAATTCTCAGCTCTTCAGCACCTGTGAACAGATGTGGAAACACGAAAACAAAAACACAAAAGAACAAAGAAGAAGAAAAATAAGGTAAAAGTTTAACCTTAATGACCAAAAGCCAAACAAAAGCAAGAAACGGTCATTATGGTTAACCAAAACACAAAAGCTCAAAATGAGTGCGATTTCAGAACAACAAGGATATCAACAGAGTAAGAACTCCCCCTTAAACTCTGATCCCAATTTCTCCCCCTTGTTGACAAGTGAACTCATCAAGCACTCAGAAAGAGACACAGACTCCCCCTGAAAAGCAACTCCCCCTCAAAATATGCAGGGAATGCAACTGGGGTGCAGGTGGAGTGTAGAGAGCATGCTTCTCAGATATGAGTGACTGCAAAC
This sequence comes from Zizania palustris, assembly GCA_019279435.1. NCBI lineage: Eukaryota > Viridiplantae > Streptophyta > Magnoliopsida > Poales > Poaceae > Zizania > Zizania palustris. The sequence continues at coordinate 49,634,958 of JAAALK010000079.1, forward strand.
ACAGTGTCTAACAGGTATAGCAAGAGAAATACTGTCTAGGACACATGGCATGATCAGTGCAAAAGATGATATCTAAAGAAAGTCATTTAGCACGCATTTTTCAGTTTTTGCAAACAAAAGCATCACCACATTGTCTAGTAAATAAGCAAGGTAAAGCATGAGATGCAGAAGCTAACTGATATCTACCAAGATAAGCATTTGTTCAAAACAAATTGCTTCAGCAAACTTGTTATCCCTTTAAAGTTCAGGCTTTTTCATTTTCCTTTGTCATTTTTGCCAAGGGTTATTTGCATGTCAAACCTTATGCTAACCGACCAAGTCAAGCCTAGGCCAGAACTGGGCCATCAGAAGCTTAAGACATTGGTCTTGGCATACACTACACTGTCCTAGTTCATACCAAAGTGCTATGGTAAGCAATCCAGAACAATATAGTGCGACACAGCAAACCCACTTGGATCTTTTCAACTTAAACACAAAAAGGCATGGAATTTTTCATTCATTTTTGATTTTTATCATTTTTATAGCACATTTTCCATGTTAAAGCATAAAGATGTCCAAGTTGCATATCTGCATCTATGTGATGAACTTGCTACAAGGCATGTAACAAATAGCAAAAGCATTCAGCCTACACATGCTAGTTACCAGAAGCAATGGTGATCATTTTTCAAGTTGAAAGCGTAAAAGCCATGCACATGACAGATATCAGGTATATCAAGTGAGTTGAAACAAAGCATGATCATCGACATGTAATCAAAAGCATGTACCTGCTAGAATAAGTAAAGCAGTTCAATCATATAACAGAAGCAGACTCAGAAGTGTGATATGTGAATATGTATGATATGAACACACACAAAAAGACTCAAGAAAAAGAGTAAAGAGCAAAGAAAACTGACGCAAAATATCCTAGAAAGGATACACAACACCCAAATCCCCTCGTAAACGCTCAAATGTAGACTGATCTAGGGGTTTGGTAAAAATGTCAGCCAACTGATGATGGGTATCAACATGAATAAGGTCAATGACACCTTTCTCATATTGATCCCGCAAGAAGTGAAAGCGCACATCAATATGTTTGGTTTTTGAGTGGAGACATGGGTTTTTCCCTACACTAATAGCACTCGTGCTGTCGCAAAACAATGGAACCCTGGTAGGAAAGAGCAACCCAAAGTCTCGTAGAGTAGAAATCATCCAAACCATCTGTGAGCAGCAGCTGGCAGCAGCTACGTACTCGGCCTCTGTGGTCGAAAGAGCAACTCTAGATTGCTTTCGAGAAGACCAGGATACAAGGGAAGAACCAAGAAACTGACAAGTACCGGAAGTCGACTTGCGATCCAACCGGCACCCACCAAAGTCGGCGTCCGAAAAGCCAGATAAATCAAGTGATGATGATGCTGAATAATAAAGACCAAGATCAGGCGCATAGGTGAGATACCTGAAAATGCGCTTGACAGCCTGCCGGTGAGATGCGCGTGGTGAAGACTGAAAACGCGCGCAAAGTCCCACGGCGAACTGTATGTCCGGTCTTGTTGCCGTTAAGTACAACAGCGAACCGATCATCCCTCGAAACTCTCTTTCATTGACCTTGACACCGTTCTCGTCCTTGTCCAGACCCCCAGAAGTACCCATCGGGGTCATCTGCGGCTTCAATTCACCACCAAAGTCAAATTTCTTAAGCATATCACGAGTGTACTTACCTTGGTGGATGAAGGTGCCGTCCTTGGTCTGCTTGATCTGGAGCCCTAAGAAATACTTAAGCTCACCCATGAGGCTCATCTCAAACTCACTGTGCATCTGCTCAGAAAACTTGGACACAAGAGAATCAGTAGTACCGCCAAAGATAATATCGTCCACATAAATCTGAGCAACTAAAAAATCTGAAGCATCTCTGAACAAGAAGAGAGTTTTGTCCACAGAACCCATCACAAAGCCCTTCCCCAACAAAAATTTCTTTAACCGGTCATACCAAGCCCTGGGGGCTTGCTTCAACCCGTATAAAGCTTTGTGCAATTTAAAAACATGTCGAGGGAACTTAGGGTTCTCAAAACCGGGGGGTTGCCTAACATACACCTCCTCTTCTATGAACCCGTTCAGAAAAGCACTCTTAACGTCCATTTGAAAAAGCTTAAAACCCTTCGAAACGGCAAAAGCTAGAAGAATACGAATGGACTCAAGACGGGCAACAGGAGCGAAGGTTTCTTCGAAGTCAATACCTTCCTTCTGGCAATAACCCTGGGCAACTAGTCGAGCCTTGTTGCGCACCACAACCCCATCTTCACCTTGTTTGTTCTTGAATACCCACTTGGTGCCTATGGGGTTGCATCCTGGTGGCGGCTCAACTAGTGTCCAAACCCGATTGCGGACAAAATTTTCAAGCTCTTCTTGCATAGCATTAATCCAATTAGAATCAGAAAGAGCATGAGAAATGTCTCTGGGCTCAAAAGATGCAACAAACGCAGATTCAGCAAACACAGCGAGAGAGGCAGAAGAACGCAAAGTCCTCTCAGTCAAATCACCAATGATGAGCTCTGAGGGGTGGTCACGCTGAACTGCTCGGGTTCCCTGGTGATCTGAAGTCACCTCACCGGAGTCAGCAGCTGGCACCTCTGGACTCGACTGAAGGGGCTCGATCGAAGTGGAAGAAGTGATCAGAGGTCCGCCTTCATCATCAGTCGAAGTCACAGAGGGTGTGGGCTCTGCGGGGGATGCAGAAGGCCCGCCCTCAACAGCAGCTGGAGTATCCTCATCTTCCTCGAAGATGGACTCTCCGAGCTCATCATCACCAGAAAGCTCAAAAGAAGGAGTCAAAGAAGGCAAGGACTCATCAAAAGAAACCTCACACGTCTCGACAAGCAGCTGGGATTCGAGGTTCCAAACACGGAAGCCTCGAGAATGCAATGCATAACCAAGAAAAATACCATCCCAACAACGAGACTCAAACTTGTCCAAATGCCCTCCCTTCTTGAGCACAAAGCACTTGCAGCCAAACGCTCGCAAGTGGGTCACCTTGGGCTGTCTGCCAAAACGCAACTCATATGAAGTCTTACCAATGTAAGCTCGAAGAAAAATACGGTTGGCAAGATAGCAAGCTGTGTTCATGGCTTCATCCCAAAAACGCCTAGGAGTCCTGTGCTCGTCGAGCATCGTCCTGGCCATCTCAACTAGCGTGCGGTTCTTTCGTTCCACAACGCCGTTCTGTGGGGGAGTGTAAGGAGAAGAAAACTGATGGTCCAGACCCTGATCACCACAGAAGCTGACGAACTGAGAGTTCTTGAACTCAGAGCCGTTGTCGGAGCGAATTGCTCGCATCCGACCATTGTTCTCATTCTTCAGCTTCAAAATTAGGTCATGGACAAATTGAAAAGTTTCATCCTTAGACTCCAAAAAGAAAACCCACGAGAAACGAGAAAAGTCGTCAACAATCACAAGTGCATACCACTTCCCACCTACTGAGCGTACCCGAGCTGGACCTACAGTGTCCAAATGTAAAAGCTAGCCTGGATACGTAGTCATCACCTGAGTCACAGGTGAGTGAGAAGCGGCAACCATTTTCCCATGACGACAGGGATGACAAACCAGATCCTTCTCCATTTTAAGCTTGGGCAATCCTCGGATGAGGTCCATAGAGCTTAACCTGACTAGCAGATCAAAACTCAAATGACCTAACCTCCTATGCCACTTCCAGAGCTCAGAAGAGGATCCAGCAATCAAACAGCGAGAAGGGCCAAAAGAACTAGAAAAGTCAATTCGAAAAACTTTACCGAAAGGTAAAATCTGACAAACCAAAGACCCTCTAGAATCAACCACAGAAGAATTGCCCTTCTTAAAACGCACTTCCAAACCATCCTCAAGAAGTTGCGAAACAGAGATTAAATTAAAGTTCAGATTTTTAACCAAAGCAACATTCTTTAAAGAGAAATGGTCTGAAATGCTAATTGAGCCTATTCCACTTACTCTCCCTTGACCGCTGTTCCCGAACGTGATGTACTCTTTGGAGCTCGGGGGAGTGAGACTGGAGAACCATCTGCGATGTCCCGTCATGTGGCGAGAGCATCCTGAGTCCATGATCCAAACGTCCTCCAGTCCCCGGTCCTGCACAATCAATGTCTGTAAGTGGGAGCAAATGGTCCGGCACCAGGTTTAGCAAAAGAGCTAAACCAGTGTCGAGCCATCTGCTCAAAAGATGGAAAGCGAAAACCATCAAAAGAGTTTGAACCAAAACGCGGCTCAAAACGCGGTCCTCGGTCCTTCCTAACCCTGCGGCCACGAGGTCCAGAACCGTAGCCAACACGGTCTGGAACTCTGCCGGAACGAACACCACCATCTGGAGCACGGGCAAGAAAGCCGTCTCCTCTACCACCACCTACACGACGCGGCCTGGCCTCCAGCCTCTCCCCGCGCCGAGGAACACGCAGTCTACCACCCTGCTGGTAGAACTGCACCTGATCACTACGAGCCCTTTCTGCTCTCTCAACCCGCTTCCTCCTGAAGCAAAACTCCGCAAGATGCCCGTCTCTCTGACAATACTCACAATGATAGGTAGGCTTCTTGGGATGTGGTTGAGGCTTGGGGTTCTTGGGCTTGGTAGTGTTTGGCGTGGTCTTCTTGGGCTGAGAGGGTCCAGGAAGAGAGTCTAGAGAAGAGTGGAGGTGTTTGGGCTTAGGAACCCAGATAGGCTTCTTGGGTGGAGCTTTGGGTGGTTCATGGATCACTCCATCCTTGGGCTGACAAGCCTGAGAGGTCTCAGTGGAGTGAGTCTTGGGATACCTCTGTTCTGGAGTCATTTTACTCCACTCCACTGCCCGGCTGAGGGCACTCTCAAAGTCAGCCTTGGTGTAGGTGTAACCTACTCCAAACCCATCCTTCCTTTTGAACTGCTGGATCATCATGCCAAGCTGTGGCTCTCTGGCACTGATCCAACTCAGGATAGAACGGAGATAAAAGTTCTCATTCTGAGAATCTGCTAGCTCCTCTCTCAAGGAAGCTAGAACCTCCACCTGAGACAAACAGGTCTCACACTCACTCTCTACTTGGACAGACTTTCCGGCTTTTAGCTTAATCAACTCCATTCTAAGAGACAGACAGTTCTCACAAACAGTGGGTGGAACTGACAGTGTCTCAAGCTCTAGCCTAGTCTGGGCAAGCTCAGCTCTCAACCTCTCCAAATCACCCAAATACTCATTGCCCTTGGATTTCAGCTCAGCTAAGGCAGCTAGATGAGATGGGCAATCAACACAGGGTGCGACGACAGTGGCTTGAGCATCTTTTAGCTCCAGCTGAGCACTTTCAAGCTCAGTGGCCAAAGCGTCCCTCTCATCAACCCTTTCTGTGTACCTGGACTTTAAAGTCGACAGGTCACACAGAAGCACCTCACACTTCGGGCACTCACTGCTATCACCCAAGCAAGGGGAAGAGGATAGACTCTCAATCCTACCGTTGGCCACGGCAAGCTCACTTTCTAACTCGTCTATCCTTTTCTTAGCCCCCCTAAGCAGTTTCTCCCGATACTTCAACTCCTGACGATTGCTCTCGAGTAAATCTACAATTTCACGCTCATAAGATGATACCTTGCTATCGTCGTCGTCGGAGTCGTCGGAGGAGCTCTTTTCTTCTCTATCCCCAAGAGCCATGGAGCAGAAGCTCTTGCGGGATCTTCGGCGTTGGTGTGAGCGGCTCTTCGGCTTGTCTCCGAAGGCCATGAAGCAGAGGCCCGCCGGATCATCCTCGTCCTTCCCCTTCTTGATGGTGACCTCCTCATCACTTGAGCTCGATGAAGAGGAAGAAGACGTGGATCTCTTTGAGTAGCTCTTCTCCATCTCGGCGAAGAAGGCCTTGTCGCGCTTCTTGTTCTCTCGCCGGTAGTCCTTCAGGGCCTTCTTGAAGAACCGGGTCTTCGGCTTGCCCTTGGTGTAGGAGGGGCTCTCATGCTTGCCGGAGTCGTGGAAGTTATTTCCGGTGCCCTTCTTGTATCCACTGCGCTTGGGGCAGTCGGCGATGAAGTGTCCTGGATCACCACATTCAAAGCATCCGGATTTTGTGCCGTGTCTTTTGAACATTCTTTTATCATAGACACGACGTACCCGGTTGTTAAAGAGACACAAATCATCATCTCCCAACAACTCAAGCTGGTCCTCAGTGATAGACATCAAAGAGAACCCAGCACAGCTCACAGCAGAAGAATCAACTGAAGGTGTAGCAAGGGCCAGGGATTTTGATCCAGAGCCAGTGAGATTTGATCTCAACTGGATATCTACCTCAGTGGCCTTTAGCTTGCTAAATAACTCAGAAATGGTCAAGGTATCGTATGAAGTACTCTCAATGATAGATGATACCTTGATCTCCCAGATCTTTGGATCCAAGGTATGAAGAACCTTGAGCGCCTGCTCATGATCTGAGACTAACTGAGCACCCTCAGCCTTGTTGTCCCGAAGCTTGTTAATGATCGACTGAAAGCGACCAAACAAAGCCTCAACAGATTCACCCGGCTTCTGTGTGAAATTCTCATATTCACGCCGGTAGGTCTGATAGAGCCGAGCCTTGACCTGTGCTGTTCCCTCATGGTGTGCCTTGAGGGTAGCCCAGATCTCTCTCGCAGTGGAGAGATGACTCACTCGCTCAAATTCAGTGGGACCTAAGCCAGAAAATAAAATGTTCACAGCCTTACTGTTGCTCAAATGCTGAGCAATGATACCAGCAGTACCTTGCTCAGTAACTGGCAGAATGACAAATGTGGTGTGAACGCAAATGTCCCATATGTCCGAACCCTGGCTCATGAGATAGGCTCGCATGCGAGTCTTCCAATAATTATAGCCATAGGCTTCCAAGGACGGGACCTTGCCAGGAGACGTCATAGTCACTACAGGGGTTTAGAACCGGTTAAGGTATGGAAAAACCCTAACCTCGCTCTGATACCACTTGTAGGACCGAAAGTAGCGACCAGAGGGGGGGGGGTGAATGGGCGCCTTAAGAATTCTTTCGAATCAATGGCCTGTTCCCAATACCCAACGCACCTCAAAAATACTACGCAGCAGAAAATAAACAGAAGGCCTAAGTCTAAAGGTTTCTAACCTAGAAGCATCTGATGATAAACAGAATGAATCTAAAGCAGTGCAATCTAGGCAGATGAACAAGTTGCAACAGGCCTAAACTTCTCAATGAAATGATCCAAGCATGTGTGGGATGAGAAGAGACGTTACTTTCCAAATTTGTCTCATGTTCGGAACTTGGCGAAGCCCCCTTCGCACGCCGAGGTCTGCTTCGGAGGTTGGTGACGAAGTCTGTCCGAAATGCCGAAGGTGTTGCTGTCTAGCCTAGTTCGAAGTGGTAAGAAGCGAAGTGTACTTCGGAGCGAAGTAAACAGTGCCGGAGCCTGGTTCGAAGTGTGTATTTCAAAGACAGGACTTCGAACACAGCTTCGAACCAAGAGCTTCGGAGCAAAGTGACAAAGTCGGAGTCTGCTTCGAAGTAAGGACTTCGAAGACAAAACTTCGAACACACCTTGAACCGAGAGCTTCGAATCACAACCTTCGAACAGAAAGCTTCGAACACACAAAACGGACGGACTACCTTCGAACAAAGAAGCGAAGCCTGCCACGCGACAGAAAAGCAAGTCCGAGCCCAATGCTCTACCTTCGAAAAGAGCAAGCTCCGAAAAGAGAGGCGAAGGGTGACACGCTACACAGAAATTAGAGTGAGGACTAGCGGAGCCACACGTTTCGAACCCAACCTCGAAACGTGTCGAAGTATGGACTTCGAACAGATAGGGTCGAAGACCCTTCGCGCTATTGTTCGAAGTATGTAATGCTGTCGATCAGAAAAAAATGCTTCGAAGCTTAGCAACACAGAATACAAAACAAAGCTCGAAGATTGAGACAAAGCCTTAGAGTATGGTCGGATCGAAGCCTGCCTCACGGAGCTGAGGGGCTTCGAACAGAGAAGGATGACTTCGCAGAGACAGTCAGAAAAGCGATTTTAGTCCTATCAACCAGATCGAAAAGTGGAGCAGTAAAAGTAAAAAGCTGGCGCAGAAGTACTGTAGCTACAGAGGAGTACTACTTGCAAAACGCAAGAACTAGTACTCTGTATGTGAAGAACAGAAGCTTCTTCACACCTGCCGAAGCCTACAAAGGCTCAAAAATCACAGGGAAACTTGCTTTGAAGGTGAAAACGAGTCATTAAAAACCTTGCAGATGCAGCACACAAAGAATTAGAGCATTTACTGCAACATTAAAAGCAAGGCAAGAAAACACAGAGGGAGAACTCCCTGGCGGCGCAAGCAGGGAACAGGAGAGGAGAGAGAAAACGTGAGAGGCAAAAATACTCCGACTCGATGCACCATAGTGGAGGGGGCAAGGGGCAAGCCTGCGGGTGACTTGTACCGACGAGGCTCAAGGGGGGGTATGGTGGGGCTCCGACGCGTCGGGACACCATATGAAACCTATAAGAGGGTGCTGTTGAGTCGGGGAGGACTATATGGAAGGTTTTGGCACGAGTTCCCGTGAAATGGGTCATATCGTTACACTTTGGTGTAGGTGATGAGTGCGTGCCTTGTGGGTACAGTGGTACATCTCTGATCAGAGTAATTTAATCTTTTTGAAAAGCCGAGCCCATGGTCAAGGGCGGGTTGTGTGACTACTCGCAGTTAGTTTACAATTGCTTGAATGGTTGAGTTATTCATGGCATGTAAGGACTGTTGTGCGAGGAGGTAAAACGTACTCCTCGAGTTAGAAAGATGATGATGCATACACATGTTTACATTTCAGTACTAATAAATTGATCACATTTAATGCTTTACAATTATGCTTCTTCCGCAAAATTAGCCACTATCTCCCTTGTTATTATCTTGCATTATATTTGCATTCGGTGGCTTGCTGAGTACATCTGTACTCACCCCGTTGACTTACACCATCAAAGCCCGTCTACTACGAGGAGGAAGAAGGTCTGGAGTAGCGACCCAGTCAAGGCGAGACTGGAAGGAGGCGTTCATCTAGGACCCTTTGATTTATTAGTTTCTCTTCATATTTATTCACTTTTGTACTAATACGGTCTACGAACCGTGAATGATTTGCTCGTATTGTACGTGGTCGCATGATGAACGTCTTGTTTTTATTGATTTTCTATGGAATTTCAATAAAAGTCCTGATTTATTAAATCGGGGCGCGACAAGATGCTAACCAACTGTTAGCGGTGAGTGATCAAGGGTCGAGCAGGGAGCTCGATGCCAGAGGATCAAGGATGCCAGGTGTTGGGGGAAAATACTTCAACTTCAGGACTTAGAGATTAACAGTTCAAGATAACTTATCAACTTTAGAGCTGATAAGCTTATGCTCGAAGGTGGTGGAGTCATTAAGCCAAAGGGTGCTTCGACTTACAATCCGAAGGAACCCTTCGCAGGATATGAAGCTCCGGTGCAAAACTGCAAGGTTGATAAGATGTTTGGCTTATCTACTTTCTCCGGGTAGATTTTACCATTTTAACCCCGTTCAGGGTACCGAATAGTTTCCACTATGTTGGTTGTAATTGAGGGGTAAATAGGTCTTCTCCTTAGACTTTTTTGCCTATAAATACCCCCCTTCTTACCCTATAATAGGCATCGAATACTCAGCTATTCAATACACAATTTCGGACTACTTAAGCTATTATCCAATTCAGAGGCTTGAGATAGTTCTCAACACAAATTCACTGTTTGTTAGTTCTTGATTTTAGAGAACCTGTTAGCGTAATCTTTTATGCCAACAGTTGGCACCATCCGTGGGGAGTGGGGACCCTAGTTCTAAAAGCTAGTTCTCTACTGCTGACTGCACTTCGAAGAGCACTTGTGGAGGGAGCTTCGGAGTCTCAAGATTCCACGCACCCTTCGGTAAGGGGCTTCTTAGTGCGGTTCGAAGGCCTTTCCTCGCCTTCCCAAACCAATCAAAGTCCTCGGTCTTCGGACATCTTTTTCACTAGCTATGCCTCCCAAGCGGAGCCTAGCCTCGGATCCTCCCCGAAGGTCCCCTCGGACCAACGGAGCAGGACCCTCAGCTGTTCCATCAACCCTCGAAGGTGTCGCTGGACGTCGAGTACCCAGAGGCCCTCGGACTGCTCCTACGGTGCTCCAAACCGATTATGCTAGTTCCCGAGACCCGGAGCTCCCCTCCGATGGAGACGAAGACCTTCCTGGGGATGAGGCTACTCAGGTAGCGCGACTTCAGGAGGAAGTGGCTAGGTGGAGGCAAGAGGCCGCTGATCGCCTCCGCTCCCAAGCCTCCACCCAGGCTCCAGAAGGGCCCCAAGATGGTGGTGCTCGCAACCTTCCCGAAGCTGTCCAAGTCCCGGAGGAGGATGAGAATGCATCTTTCGATGACGAGTCTCCGCTACATTCAGACTTGCAAAAGGTGCCCTTCGATCCCAAGTTCAAAGCCTCAAAGCTGCACAAGTATTCCGGTGGGTCTAACCCTGGATAATTCGCCCGTTCATATGCCCTGGCGATAGAAGCAAGCGGAGGGGTGCGTAACACTATGGCGAAGTGTTTCCCCCTCGCTCTCGAAGGTGTGGCTCTCTGGTGGTTCTGGTCTTTGAAGCCAGGATCGATCAAATCCTAGGAGCAGCTGAAGAAGAAGTTTGTAAGCAACTTCCAAGGTACCTTTGTGGCTCCGATGTCAACGAGGAGCTTATTTCAAGTGAAGCAGTGAGCAGGGGAGACGCTTCGGGAATATTTCACGCGCTTCGCCCACACCAAATCGCAGATCAAGGGCTTGTCTACCTCTTCGGTAGTCGACGCTGCCCGCGACGGGGTGTTGAACCCCGATCTCCTCAGCAAGCTTCATCGGAAGCCTATGTCATCCATGGCACAGCTGATGGCATACTTCGAATAGTATGCCAAGGCAGAGGAAGGTTGTCTCCGATGAGCCGCAACACCTGCACCAGCCCTTTGGGAAGTGAAGACGGAGCCCGAGGCCACAACTTCTCTGCAACCCCCTCAAGACAATCGCTTCAACGATCACAGGCGGGGAAAGAAGCACTTCCGCTCGGAGGTGTTGAACATCGCACCCTCCATTCTGAAGGCACCTGCCAACTTTTAGCAGGCGCAAGGCTTCAAGGCTGGAGCACCGAACCCCCAAGAGAGAGTACCTGGCAGGCGCCAGAGCTTTTTCTGCTACATGCATGGCGACAATATAAGCCATGACACGAAGGATTGCAAGGCGGTATTAACCCTTCGGGGTGAATACCTAGGACGAAGTACCGGGCGGGGTACTTCGGATCGAACCCCTCCAGCGACACGGTCGGAGCCTATGCAAATCGTGGCCCGAGCCAGTGTTCCCGAAGCCCCCATGCAGCTACCGGTGGCCAACATTATGCCACCACCGAAGCAGGAAGACCCCCAAGACCACGGCAAGCGAGTGGTCCTGCCCATCTCCGGAGGGGCGGACCCTCGGTAACATGTCCAAGAGGCAGTGGCGAGAATACGTCCACGAAGTAGGACACATTGGGACCTCGAATTCCACGGAGGGAATGCCCGAATGGTCTCATGTACCTATTTCCTTTACTGCCAGTGATGCTGCAGGGGTGAAGTTCCCCCATGCTGACCCCTTGGTTATTTCGGCAGATATAGCTGGGGTGGAAGTTCGAAGGATCCTGGTGGATGGCAGGAGCTCTTTAGACATACTTTTTGTCCAAGCCTTCGACCAAATGTGCATACCTCGGAGGCATTTACTTCCAGCGGCCCGACCACTTCAAGGTTTCGTAGGTCCGCCTCTCGATGCCCTCAGCCAAATAGGCCTTGAGGTTGCCTTCAGAGAGGGGCCCTTGGCCAGGGTAGAGGAGGTGATCTTCGACGTCGTCGACGCCCCATATGCCTACAACGCAATCTTCGGACGAGGGATGCTGAACCAGTTCGGGGCTATAGCACATCACAACTATCTATGTCTCAAGATGCCCACGCAAGGTGGAGTCCTTACTATTTCAGGAGACCAAGCTGTAGCCCGAAGAACGGAGTATGGTCACAGCCAGCCGTTGGACCCTCGGCAAGTACACAGTGTGACGGAGCACACTGAGGAGGTTCCAGAGTCTTCGAACTCTTCGAGGGGCCTTTCCCTCAAGCCAAGCCCGGAAGGTGATGTCATCACAAAAATAATTCTGAAAGATTGCAAAGAGTACCCAATACAGTTTGGCAAGGGGTTATCTCTGGAGATAGCTTCCTCGTTGGAAGAAGTAGTCAAGCAAAATTTGGACATCTTTGCCTGGACTGACGAAGACATCACCGGGGTTGATCGGAGTATCATCGAGCACAGCTTGCTCATCAACCCGAAGGCTAGGCCAGTACGCCAGGGGCTCCCTAAGCTGTCTGCGGAAAGGGCAGACCTCGCCAAGATTGAAGTGGAAAAATTGTTAAGGGATGACATCATCAGGGAAGTAGCCCACACCGAGTGGTTGGCTAACCCTGTTTTTGTCAAGAAAAAGGGCTCCTGCAAATGGCGCATGTGCATCGATTTTACATCATTAAATAAATTATGCCCGCAAGACCCCTACCCTATGCTCCAAATAGACCAGCTGGTGGATTCTACAGCAGGCTCCGAATTACTGAGTTTCCTCGATGCTTACTCCGGTTATCATCAAGTCTGGCTAAAGCGCGAAGACGAAGCCAAGACAAGTTTCATAACTCCATCCGGAGTATTTTGTTATGTAAGAATGCCTTTTGGCTTGCGGAATGCCAGAGCCACATTCTCACGTTTAATAGCTAAAGCTCTAGGTCACCAAATAGGACAAAATGTCAAAGCCTATATGGATGACATTGTAATAAAGAGTGCTGAAAAGCACCAGCATAGTCTAGACTTAGCTAAAACATTTGAGAGCCTCCGAGCATGTGGAGTCTGCCTCAACCCTGAAAAATGTATATTCGGGGCGCAAGCAGGAAAACTGCTAGGGTACTTAGTTTTGAGTAGGGGAATCGAAGCTAGCCCAACGCAGATAAGTGCACTGCAAAGAATGGCTCCACCAGAAAATTTGAAGCAAGTCCAGAAGCTAACAGGACGACTCACAGCCCTCAGCAGATTCCTCGCCAGGTCAGCTGAACGAAGCCTTCCAATTTTCAAAGCTCTAAAGGGGTCCGAAAGTTTCAACTAGACGCTGGAGTGCCAGAAGAGCTTGATGATATCAAGGAATACCTCGGAAGCCTGTCGACACTTACTGTGCCCCTCCTGGAAGAAACTCTCCTCCTTTATCTTGCAGCAACAGGCTCCACAGTAAGTGCAATACTGGTCAGAGAAGTTGAGCTTAAGGGAAAGTTGGTGCAAAACCCAGTTTATTTCGTCTCAGAAGCTTTGTCCGGAGCAAAGACAAGATACTACGAGCTCGAGAAATTTGTTTATGCCCTAGTAATGGCCTCGTGGAAGTTAAGGCATTACTTTCTAGCGCATAACCTAATCGTTCCTACCTCGTATCCTCTTAGCAACATGCTTCAGAATAAAGATTCTACGGTAGGATCGGAAAATGGGCTGTCGAGCTAGCCCCCTTCGGAATTTCCTTCACGGCAAGAATAGCTATCAAATCCCAGATCATAGATGACTTCGTAGCAGAGTGGACTCCATCTGCAGTTTGGGCTCCGGAAGAGCCCTCCGAAGGTTTATGGACATTTTTTCTGATAAAGCGTATCAGGCATCTGGTGCCGGAGCTGGAGCTGTAATAATATCACCGTCAGGGCAAAAAGCCATGTATTCTGCGAGGCTCAACTTTAAGACCACCAATAATATCGCAGAGTACGAAGGAATCCTGCTAGGCCTCTGAAAGGCAAAGGCACTTGGAGCAGCAAGGATAATAATTAAAACAGATTCCCATGTCGTCGCAGGGCATGTTTACAAAAGCTTTCAAGCAAGGAACCCACATCTGGCAAAGTATCTGGAAGAAATCCGCAAAACAGAAGAATCATTCAAAGGATTGTCTATTCGAAGTATCCCTCGAGCAGATAATCAACTTGCGGACATTCTAGCAGAGGCTGCAGCCGGAGCATTGGACCTCTCGGAGGGTTCTTTCTATGAAGAACTAGTCAAGCCTACAGTCAATCAATTACCCTCCGCAGAAGTCTTTTGCATCCCAGCTACAGATTGGCGGGCTCCGATAATGGATGTCTTGCAAGGAAGCACAGATTTGTCAGAAGGTCCGGATTTCCGAAGGTTGCAAGCAAGGGCTCGGAATTATAAGCTTGTCAATGGAGTGTTATACAAAGCCGAAGTTTGTTCTCCTCTACTCCGGTGCATCTCCCAACCCGAAGGCCAAGATATACTTCGGGACATTCACGAAGGTTTATGTGGAAGCCACCTAGCCCCCCGTGCTCTAACAGGAAAGACACTTCGGCAGGGGCTCTACTGGCCGACAATTGTAAGAGATGCGGAGGAGTTGGTTCGAACCCGCCAAGGATGCTAGTGGATGGGAAGACGAAGCCACCGTCCACCAGTACCACTTCAAGTTATTGCCCCGGTATGGCCAATGGCACGGTGGGGCATGGATCTCATCGGCCCTTTTCCAATGGCAAAAGGCAGCTTGAAGTTTGCAGTGGTAGCAATTGAATATTTTTCTAAGTGGGTCGAAGCAGAACCCCTGACTGCTATCACTTCAAGAAAATGTGCAAAAAATTTTCTGGCAAAATATTATATGCAGGTTCGGAGTACCAAGGGAGCTAACTGTGGATAATGGAACCCAGTTCGAAGCTGAGACACTTAAAGAATTTTGTGAAGAACTGGGCATCAAGTTATGCTTCGCAGCAGTTCACCACCCATAATCCAACGGAGCTGTCGAGCGAGCCAACGAGAATATTCTCTCCGGTCTTAATCGAACGATTGTCGGGTTGGCCAAGGGGCTATGGGACGAGGATCTCCCTAAGATTTTAAGGTCCATTCGGACCACTCAAGCTAGGTCCATAGGCTTTACCCTATTCAGGTTGCTATTCGGAGATGAGGCCATGACTCCTACGGAGCTCAGAGGTGGATCCCTTCGTGTAGTAGAACCTGGAGATGAAAATGAGAGAAACACTTCGCTAGACTTGTCAGAAGAAACAAGGCTTTGAGCTGTCGCTAATCTGATGAAGTACCAAGACCAAACAAAAACATGGTATGACCCGAAGATAAAGCTGAACGAGCTTAGGCCAGGTCATTTAGTTTTGCGAAGTGTAATAGCCCCGGGAAGCTAGGAAATAAATGGGAAGGGCCATATATTATCCTACGCTCAAGGCGCCCCGGATCGTTTAAGCTAGCTAATTTAGAAGGGGAAGATTTAAAGCATGCATGGCATGCAGAGCACCTTAAGCGTTATTACGCTTAGGGGCTCCTTGTAATCAATTGTAAAAGTTCCTTTCTAAATAAAAGTGGAGGTTCGAATCATGTTTTCTCTTCGAATATCCCTTACCCTGGTGGACGCATCAGGAGAATGGAGATGCTTGCGGAGTCAAGCATCTTCTAAGACCCGAGTACGGCCTTCGAACCATTTGTTCAAGGACTCCGTTGCCAGCCTATGGATTCCAGGCTCTGGCTTGTTAGGATCCGTAGAAGAGTCTAAGGACTTTAAAAGAATAGATTTCCAGCCTCCGGGTTCGAAGCATCTGTAAAAGAGCCGAAGGTGGCCAGCCTATGGATTCCAGGCTCCGGCTTGTTAGGATCCGAGAAGAGTCTAAGTACTTAAAAGAACAGATTTCCGGTCTTCGGGTTCGAAGCATCTGTAAAAGAGCCAAAGGTGCCAGCCTGCAGATTCCAGGCTCCGCTTGTTAGGATCCGTAGAAGAGTCTAAGGACTTTAAAAGAACAGATTTCTAGCCTCGGGTTCGATGCATCTGTAAAATAGTTGAAGGTTACTAAACAATAAGGTTTTAAGGCTCCGGCCAATGAGACACTTTAAAGTCCTAAGCGACTAGTATAGGAGCTTGCAAGTATAATTTAGCTCCGAAACTTACAAACATCATAATACGAATGCATAGTTTGATGAACTCTATGAAAAAGTAAAGTATGGTTATTGAGTGTTGTGCGAAGCATCAGATTGTTGTGCAAGTCATTGTGTCCGAGGACCTTATTGCAATGCGTAAGGTCCCCCACCCACAAGGAGGGGTAGGAGAGTAAGGAACAACAAGATGCTTCCGAAGCAATTCATATTAATTTAATAATCATACTTTTACATCAAGAGAAATTTTGGTCTAAGCCTAGGTAAAATCGGAGACCCTTTCGGCCTCTAGAACTACTTCTAAGGCTACTTTGACCTCCGGAGCTTGAAGCCGTCGAAACTGTCTTTTTAGTTCGAGTGCTTCTTTTCTTCTTCGAAGCTCGTAGTTTGATCTGCTCCTCTTGAAGTTCAGCCCAAGTCAGAAGCCTTTCAGAGTTAGCCTCCGCAGGGTCTTCGGCCTGATACTCCGATCAGACCCTCTACATGCTCGGAGGA